>BLXT01002413.1:1091686-1096686 GCA_019648995.1 Plakobranchus ocellatus
CCCCCCCCCTTTCGTTTCACTCCTCTCTTTTATATAGCATATTTATGGTCAGTGGCAATTGCGAATCCATCCTGAGATCTGCAGGGACCTTTCTGTCGAGGGTTCAAACCCCGCTACCGGCCTGACGTAGGGTCTGAAATCCTGAAGTTCCCTCTTCTGGACACGTTGTATAAAAGAAAATGCCTCTTTTTTTATGTATTTTTTATGTTCTTTACATTTTTTTAAACTTCAAAACTATTAATATATTCATTGACCTATATCTTAAATTTAAACAAATTATTGTCCTTCTTATGGCGAGAAAACATGAGAACCTACAACTTTGCCTGTGGCTTGTTCATTACTCTGCGTATACGTGCAGCTTACATTGTATACATGTATTTATATAACCATATTGAAAAGTTTGCTTTAGAAATATTGTTAAAGCTGGCTTGCGAATGGCCGTGTTTGCGCAAGAGCGCAACTCCATCCTCTAATGTTTATATAGGTTATTCGATCAGATAGATATTAGCAAACGTCTCTTTTGTGATATTTTATATCAGTTTTTCGCGTCTATCGATTGAGGTAAAACTAAAGTTTGATCAAGTTTTTTTTTCCGCATTCATGGGAAGAAAAATAAACATCTTATTCTTGGTGAGTTCGCCAGAATAGCTAACAGAAAACTTATATGCCCGGACGAGAAGGAACGGAAAAGTAGAAGTTTAGACAACGAAGCAATAAAAATATTTTTTAAAAGATTAATCAAGGGCAACAGCTGCAGGTAATTTCTGTTGCAGGTCACCGCCATCAGGTAACGAGGGGGCCAAATACAACTCTGGTTGTTTGTGATCGTTTACTTCGTACATATGCAAGGATAATTACGATTTTCCAGAACATAAATCTATGATTAAATAATTTACATATATACTCCCCCCTTCCCCCCCCCCACACACACACAAACACACACGTAAGAGCTTGATTCAGAAACAAATTGCCGGTAGTGCTCAACAGTCTATAGATGTTGTTGTTGTTGTTGTTGTTGTTGTTCTTGTTGTTGTTGTTGTTGTTGTTTTGCTCAATAGAAATCTTTGAAACAGCATTGTCGAAAATAAAACCCTGATGGGCATCCTTAGGTTTAGTCTTTAAACAATTTGACTGTGAAGAAAACTCAGAATGGGTAAGAATTTAAAAAAAAAAAAAAAGCAGGCTATGTTAATAATAAAGTGTTTAAAAGGAAAACCATTTAGTTGTCTGCAAAATCTGATAATAATTCTAAAATCAATTGGCTCTGGCAGAGGCTGAAAACGGCAAACGTCACTATTTGAGATCGATTAAGCAAAAAAGAAAAAAAAAAAGCATTGTGCAAATAGCATGTTCCTTGATAGTGGCTATTAAACTTAGGTAGACCTACAGTAACTGGTGTTGCAAGAACGACGGCTCTCTTGTTATTTTTCTGTTTGCGACATTCGAGATGCAGCAACGGTATATAGTTTGAAACAGAGCGAAGGAAAGAACAAAGTCCTCAATAACCAACAGGGAAGCAATAATTTTGACTTTAGGAGATCACCAAGATCTACAGCTTATTACAGATAAAGTTAAAAGTACCAATAGAATAAATGGGAAATGACAATCGTTCTTAAACGTAGTACAACATAGTCTAGACCACATTCACATCTTAACAAATCGGAGAGTTCTCAAATCAGCAAATATTCTCCTCGAACCCGCGACAGAAGCGTCCCTGCAGATCTCAGGACGGACTGACTAGCTACTGTGCCACCGACACCCCCTGACAGACCCAAAGCCGAGGTCACATGATTGAGGAAAGATAGAATAGTGAACAAAACTGGCGATGAAGATCGAAGGATGACAAGCAAAATCATTGCAGATAGAGCAAACCAGGGAAGAACGTGTGAACTGCAACTGTGAACTTTTGCAAATAATTTATATCTACAGGATGACATTGCGAATCATCGCGCGATAGCAATAAACCATGGATCCAGATTCTAAACTTTCAAGCTTCAACTGGAAAACCTGGGTTACTCAAAATAACTCGGTGTCTGTAGAAATATCTGAGTCTTTATATAGATTCCTTTTAAAAGTTTTTTCTCCATTATACTCTGTTGGATTTTTAATGGATTTTTATCTTTGTTTTAATTTGCTTGAGCATCTGATGGAAGCCTATGAGAGTGAATGTAATGAACAGAAACCCTGAGATTACCGCTTAATGGTGGACTGGGTAAACCAATAATCGATCAATCAATCAATCAACTCTGTCATTGATTAAAAAATAAAAAGAAAAAAAAGTGAGTTGTACGATAATGCTCACTGTTTTCTGGGATGAAAGACTGAAGTACTTGTTTGGACTGAGACTGAAATTCAGAGTGTTATTCCACCCCGCTGATCAGGTTGTGCACAGTTGACTCCGAAGAATTAAAAAAAAAAGACATTTGGCTCGAGACGATGCTTCCTCTTGCACCACAAGGTTTGGTTTGTTTGTGTATATAACCTGCCCACAACAAGGTGATCTCAGGCTTACCCGCAGATCTCAGGGCGGATTCGCTATCCACTCTCACATCTCAAAGATACTGTGGTCCTTTATGCACCTAAACATGAGAATAATTTAACTCATTCATTATATTCATTTGGTCAAGCCAGCTTTAGCCAGACTTTTTTGTTTTGCTTTTGTTGTTCTACGTCCTGCTTCAAATGGGCACATTAGAGAAAATTTGATACTGATGAATGGCCTAGTCGAAAATAAGAGGACGTTCGGAGGCCGTTGACAAATGACAGAGGAGGTGCATCCAAATGAATGTGATATCTATCTATATATAGAGAGAGAAAGATATAGATAGATATTAGATAGATAGATAGATAGATAGATAGATAGATAGATAGATAGATAGATAGATAGATAGATAGATAGATAGATAGATGACAAAACAAAAAAGAGGAAGAGAGAGAGAGAGAGAGAGAGAGAGAGAGAGAGAGACTAAAATATATATCAATATTCATTTGTGTATCTCAACTTCTTCGTGGTCAGGCTAAAGACTTAAGCACAACGCGCGCATCTATTCAGGCACATTACAAAATACCGTTAAGAGATTAAGATTGGACTAGATTTCCGGCCTGATATTCACTCTCGTCTTGTTCTTGACATTGGTCTCTTTAACAGAAGCCTTGACCAAGAATATCTATATAGCTCTCTGCGATGGACTGCTGTTGATGTCCTTTTCTAAGTGAGCCATAAGAGCTAAATATGTATGTGGAAGGCCCAGTGTGGGTCATCCCATCAAAATTCTAGACGTGACATGACTATAAAAAATATGCCAGACCAACAATCGAGTAATTTTATTTTAACCCCTGCGAGATAAAATGTCATTTAAAACTCAATATGTTATGAAGTGACCACATAAAAATTAAAAACGTTTCCACATAGCTAGAATACCAAAGCAGCAATCTAAAAGAACAATTCATTAACTTTAAAAATGACTCCAAAAACATGCATCATGCTTTGGTCGTTTTCATAGAAATTCTAACGACAAAACGGTTATCTGGATAAAAGATGGTATTTTAGATCCTGTCAAATTATATGGAGATATGATCGATAGCATGGCCCAGACTTATGTAAGATACGATTTCAGAATCATTGTATTTCTGAGCCTACAAATTACCAGATAATGTTCGTATTAAAAAAACTTGTCATTACAACAGGCACCAATGAAATGAAAATTGGCATTTCAAGGGAAGAAAAACCTCAGGTTTTCTTTGGTATTTTATAAGACCCAAAATGGATTGTGGCATTATGTTAGCTCAGTGACTTCATTTAGACTGGTTTGTATCTGTGTGAGGCCAATAGTGCTCATTAGGTCGGTGAAATCACATATTATACAAACGCGATCATTGTACACACACACACACATATAATATATATATATATATGTGTGTGTGTATATATAATTATGTATATATATATATATATATATATATATATATATGCACACATATATACATACAAACGTGAAGAGAGAGAATTAGAGAGTGAGAGAGAAAGAGAAAATGGAAAAAAAGTGTTTCCTTTAAAAGACACAGTCTGCGTGAAGCTTATCACAAAAAAGACGCATATCAGCGTAAAGGTCAGACGTTATTGCTTAAATAATCATACTCGACTATGCAATTCGTCAAAAAAAACGTAAGAAAAATAATTGTTGTAGTGAGAAAATACCCTGAACAAACGCTTTTTCCCAAACACAACAAACTGTGAGAGTCCAAAACCAGGCCGGAAGATCTAACTGCTAAATGCAAAACTTAAACACCCCATATAGCTTAGTGTATTGAACAAACGCTTAACAAAAATAAAACATTCGTTCATTAACAGCCGAGGCCAAATACCCTTCACGAACAAACACGAAAGCTCATTCAATGACTTAGGCCCTCTGGTCCAATGCACCTGGTGAAAACATTGACGTTACAGCAGCTTATTTTCTAACTCTTTATGTTTGACCATGCGGCAGAGACCGGAACGTCCACTCATAACAGGCCTCCATGGCGTTGATTATTGCAATATTTTTGTATTTACAGCTTTAACCTGTCACAAAACATTGCTTTTTTGTGCCCGAGCCAAAACGATCTCTTGTGTTTGTGTGCGTGTGCGGTAATGTTTTAGTGCTGCTAACGGCGGCCTCTCTCACTTCACCTAAATGGGCGACTACTGATTAAAAAAAAAAAAATCTATAGTACAACCATTTGTAATTATCTGGCACTATAATTATTACTTATTACAAAATTGTTGCTTTTATTACAGTGTTATTGCTTATCGTTTTTATTCCACATTTTTTGTTCTTCGCAAATCATTACCTAACCACGTCTGAGAGATGTTTAATAGATCAGTCAGCAAGGCCCTCTTCTATTATGTGACAGATAGCGGGTTCGAGTTCCAGAGAGCAAAATAGTTTTATATGCTCCTTATAATTTACTGGGTACTAATTTTGTATCTTAATCTCTAAAGTTGCATCGAGAAATAAAAA
>BLXT01002413.1:1101686-1103335 GCA_019648995.1 Plakobranchus ocellatus
TATATAATTTATCTGTTATTTTTTTTGTTTTTTTTTTGTTTTTTTTTTAAACTATTTGTTCATTTTTAAAAGTTAAAACCTGTGGCCTGCATTTTTAAAATTAAAATATCCTTAACTACAATTATTGTAAGTTCTAGTTAAAAAAGAGTTGATGCCATACACGCTTTGACTAGAGGGTAACTTGGAATAACGTCCTTCTTCCAACCTTGTCATGTAACATTGTGAGGCAGTTTCGTCTCTGCTCTTTTCACTCTGCTTTTTTCTATAAGGAAACTGACCATCGGGTGGACACAGGGTAGCCAAACGCCACAAAGATTACACTCAGTTTTAGATTTAATTTTTCATAGCTTTGAGCAGTAAGTACATGGAATCCATAAGTCATCACCATTTTCAAGCACGGGTGGGACTCTGAGAGACTACTTTTTTTCTGCCAACATTTTCATCCAAAAAGTCGACTATCGAGCTCAAGTCTCTTTGAAAAAAAGGATTGTCAAGAAATCGTAGCTTATTGTAATCCACCATGAAGTATTGTTAGATTCATTTTTAAAAAAATCAGTGTTAAACGGCTGCTTGTATAGCTTAAGTTGACACTTTGTAAAAAAAAAAAAAAAAAAAATGGAATCGGCATTCATGGGCAACGCTTCATCTAGCTTTGGAACTTTGAACTGTACTAGCACTGAATATTTGCGGAAAACTTAGAATGGACCGAGAAGCGACACGGACAATAATCTTATGCAAAAAAAATATTATCAATATTATTATTTTTTTTTCTATTAATATCGCTTTTAATTTCTGTCTGATCTAAATTATTTATAAATTTAACATCCAGTAGCCTTGACCGTGCAGTGGGTAGGAGCTTCACTGAACACCATTCAGATTCGGGAAAAGATTGAGTAAATTTCTTTTTTTTTTTTTTTTTTGGAGTTACCGTTTCAAATCTCGAGCGTTTTATTCTATTAACTTGTATTCTTCACAGCCCTAACAGAAACATCGAAAAAAAAGCGCCAAAGTCTAGTTTTGAATTTCTTTCTGGAAAGGAAAGAAAAGCTGAACATTTCAACAGTATGCTATAATCAGATCTACTTCTGGGCTTATGATTTTTCCGTCTAAAGATATGTTAACATTTGTAAAGTAGGCAGGATTTATTGGCAAAAAAAAAAAAATAAATAAATAAATAAAAATCAATAAACACGAAAAAAAAAAAAAAGGGCAGTCTTGTTTTGAGGGCTTAAAACACCAAACTGATATAATTTTAGCCTTCGGAGAATTTAGTGTACACTCAAGAGCTATCAAGACTGTTGAAATTCACTCAATTCCATTTCTTACTTTTCTTGTATATCATTATTTTATTGATATATTCTACTTTTTGAAACATATCGAAGTAACTCATTGGAACTTTCATAACATTGCGCATATTTTTTCTGTCGTCGACCACGTTCCTGTTCTTGAAATTGTTATCATTATTATAGCAATACTATTATCATCCCCTGTGTTGTTGGCTGTGATAACGATATCAGCCTGCCCTTTACAAGAAGTAGAATATACAAATTATTGATGCTGAAATCAGAATAGTCCATTGTAAAGTCACAAAACAACATTTCAGACACTGAGCAAGAATACCTTGTAATTCTTTGGACAGTAAGGGCACT
>BLXT01002413.1:1130002-1132502 GCA_019648995.1 Plakobranchus ocellatus
CACACACACACACACTTTCTCTCTCTCTCTCTCTCTCCAAAACCGCCCTGAGATCTGCAGGGACACTTCTGTCGCGGGTTCGAGCACCGCACCGGCGTCCTAGCCTGATGGAGGACCTGAAAGCCTGAGATCACCTTGTTGTGGACTGGCTACATACCAAAACAAACAAACAAATAAACAAAAACATTTCCCCCTCCCTTTTTCCGAAAAAAAAAAATGAAATTGAAATGAATTCAATGGATGTAAAGCAAATATTTTAAAGAACAAAGGTTTGCATTGGATCTAATTTTCTGAGAAATTAGTCATGTAAAGTGTTTTTGAAAGTTTTTTTTTTTTTTAATGAAACATATCGGTGCGATATTACAGTATTGGTTGGATTTTCTTTAATAGAAGTCTCTACCTGTATTTTATTTTAAAATCACCACAAAATACCCATTACATAAATTATAATGTTGATTATATATTTTAAATCGTCCTTTGAAATACCCTCTGTGGCATCGTACATTCTATTATATTCCATTCTGAGCTAACTACTCGCCTCTTGTCCTCCCCTCACTTACTTTCCTTTTTTTTTTCCGGCTTTATTCAAAACGATTGCGTCCGTCACAAAGCCAATGTGGTTCTGCTCTCTTCCGAGAGTCACACTCAATTTTTGCTCTCGCTCCTCATTCTCTCTAATCTTGAAGGCGTGGCCATCAGCTTGTCATTAGCCCTCACTATATAATAGTGTACATATTGACGCTGAAAACGTCAATAGTACCGTGACTGGATAGGCGTGGCATAGCGTAAACTGCTATCACACACGTTAAATCTTAGCTAGTCAGCGCGAGGCGGCGAATTGTCACTGCGCGCTGATTGGCCTCTTCTGCCAGTTAGTGTGATGGGGAGCGTATGGAAGTAGGCGGGGCTATGTGAAGATACGTGAAGACAGCTGCCCGATTCACAGCTCTAACTGGTCGACGCAAAGGCAGATGAAAGGAAAGGGAGAGTGCGAAGATACAGAGGGATCATAACAACAATCATCATGTTATCTTCTTGCATGGAAAGGGGCGCTGAATACATGTATAGCTTTTCGGATGCAATCCCAGTGAGGTTATTGGCGGGGGGNNTGTTAAAAAAAAAAAAAAAAAAAAAGCGCGTGTCAGTATCGCTTTCCCACTCCGTCTCAAGACCAGTCAGCATCGCAGAACAGTCTTGGCCAGCACTGTTTTTATCCGGAACCCAAGTAAACACTTTCAGAGGCGACACCATCATCAACCTCATCACACTCTCCATCGCTGGCTTGGATGTCAACACACAGATCTAGATCTACAATACAATAACGTGTATAAAACTCACAGACTAGCTTCAAAGCAGTTACTGTCGGATCCGACCCTGCTACGTCTCCGATGCAGTTGATGAGCTTAGCAGTGAAAATTGTATCATTATTCGCCAACAGTTAGAGTATTATTTAACGAGTCTCTGAGGAAACCTCTTAAAGAAGATTAAAATGTAGGAATAAGGTGAATATTATTTATGATTTAAAGAAATTAATTTTCAACATTTTGTTTTGCTTACGATCAGTGTATTCAGCCGTTTTTCAAGCTCTCTGCTTTATGTGATAAGATAAATCTTCGTACCGCAATGAAACCATAATGGATGATTTTGTAGCTGTGGTTAGATCTTGAGCTGTGTTGTCTAAACGTGGTCAAGGAGTTCAAAGCTCTCTTTCACCAGACAGACTTGTAAACAGTGCTCTCTCGCAGCGTCTCATGACCTGGTGAAATCCAGCACCCTACACTAGCATCTGGGAACCTAGAGGTGGCCAAACCAAGCAGTGCGAAACAGCCACAGTTCAACAAGGCAATCTTATCCAAGTTGCTGGTTTGAGTGGATACCCGCTGAGTAAGTACAAAATGCTTATTCGTTAAGGGCCTATTTTGTATTATTCTTGCGCCTTCTTTTACATAAGATTTTACCTCAGTTTTACAGTTGCTGCAATATTGTTTGTAACTCTTTCCCGACTTTTTCATCTTGTCAGATTGGTTTAGTCCTTATTTATGGTAATGCTGTAATAGTTTCTTTTTGTGTGTCCTATGTGCTTTTCCATTTTTTTTCTGCCTTCTTTAAGGATAGTGGGCCATGTGGGTTTTTCCTTATTTTAGATTTTGCACTCCTATCATCTTTGACAATCTGTTAATAACGTCCTACTTTTCCACTAGCATAGCTCCATCTTTTGTTTCGATGAAACAATGCTATTGCATGTTATTTTTTTTACCACATACATCGAAATTTTTGCATGCATGAAGCAGAGTCAGATTTTATCTCAGGTACTTTCGTTGGTGTAATCTAGAGCCATGTAAAGTAATGGTTTAATCTAATTTCTGTCTTTTTACTGCATTTAATTTTAATTTGAGAGATCAACCAGTTCCCTAAGAAACCATAGGCCTAGTCTTATGTTAGCAGGACTATTGTCACAACGATCGCCTGTCTGTAATTATTTGTGATTAGAGCAATTGCC
>BLXT01002413.1:1137502-1143689 GCA_019648995.1 Plakobranchus ocellatus
TTGAACAGGATGAAAATAATTATTTAACTGTCTCTGCAACTTCCAACCTAGTCTTTGTAGCCAGGATATTTTTCTTTAAAATTAAAATTGTCTGATTCACAAAAACTTTAGAGCTAATTTCAAATTTTCAAAAATTCTTTCCTTAGCGTTCTAGGAGAAAAAAAAATCTACAGTGAAATAATATTTTAGCCATATTTTCATACAATGGTTTTCATATGGTCTCTTACAATTGTAGTCCCTGTAATTTAAATTACTTTATTTTCAGTCCTCATATTTTAAGGTTATCCTAATTCTTTATTGTCCTCCTTTTCTTCATTATTTTGATCCTCTACAGCATCATTGAGATCTTAATAATATGCAGCTTAAACTTGAGCTAAATATTCATCATAATTGTTCTGGCACTAATTATTATTCTGATCACCCTAGGTTTTTGTAAAGACCGTTTAAAAAAAAGGGATGATCTCAGGCTTTCTGGCCCTTGTCAAACCAGGGATGCTGGGAAAAAATTTTCTCAATCGTTGTCATTATCACCACCAACCCCCTTTTGTACTACGATCAAACGAAGATTCAGTGGCTCTATTTTTGTGTTCTTATCTGATGCCATTTAGTCACAATGTCTGTGATCCAGCGTTTCCTCTCTGGTGAATTATTTTTATCTTCTGTGTTATAATATGGCTTCTCCCTCTCCCGTCACGATAAGGCTTCATTTTCTTTTCGCAATCTTCATTCATTTTAAAAACGTTCCGATCAATAGATCAGGCAAATGGGGCGTTGTTTATAACTCTACGCTGTAAAGCATCCTTCTTATAGGCTTACGACTTTTCGGGGCCATGAAGGAAACCGAGGAAAAAAACAATCTTTCAATCATTTAATCTATGAAGGCTGTGCGAGGAAAAAAAAAAAGCGCGGGTTGGGGCTGTTGAGAGAGAGAAAAATAAGAAGTGGATGTCGGAA
The DNA here is from genome assembly GCA_019648995.1 of Plakobranchus ocellatus. Taxonomy (NCBI): domain Eukaryota; kingdom Metazoa; phylum Mollusca; class Gastropoda; family Plakobranchidae; genus Plakobranchus; species Plakobranchus ocellatus. The sequence continues at coordinate 1,138,457 of BLXT01002413.1, forward strand.
ACTTTATTTCTGATCCTAATTTATATAAAGAAAAAAAAATTAGCTTCAGTTAGCAAAGGCAAGACAATATTGTATGTTTTTTTACCTTTTAATTTTCATCTCTTTGCAATACACTGCCAATTATTTCCTTTTTAGTCTGTAAAAATCCCTTTTTAAAATTGACGCAACCAAACAAAATATGAGCTCAAACATATCTCCCGGTTGTTGAGAAAATAAATTGAGCTATTCAATATCGAATGGTTGCTTTTTTTTTTTTCACCTTCTCCAATCGAAAATGTTCAAATGCTTCAAAATTATTTTGTCTGCTTTTCGCTTGGACACACGGCCTCAAGATTGTCTAATTGGGGTTCGGATGAAATAATTAAAAAGTCTAAAGTTTTCTTCATTGTTAATTCTTACAGTAAAACTATGAAGATTAAAGTTTAGATGAAGATTGTATTCTTCAAAATTATATAATCATTAAAAGAATTTTATTTATTTAGGAAATTTTTTTCTTTTCAAAATATAAGTCCAGTATATATATATATATATATATATATATATATATACAATGTACATGCAATTTAAATCTCTTTATAATATCTGGCACCGGATCTAAATTTTGAACTTTTTTTTTTTATTTCCAGACAATTGAGACTGGCATTAATTATTCTTATAATTTATACTTGATACGCTAGAGGCAAAAACATTTGTCATTTGACCATAATTGTTGACCATTTTTTGAGTCACTGTGTTAGATCATTCATGACAAAGTAAACGGTGTAAAAAAGAGATACAGGGTCATAACGTACTGTTTAGAGTCTTTAGGAATCACAAGTTTTAGTTATCGAATCATTGTCAGTGATGCCTGAGGTATTACAGGTTTCAATGGTGACGCTTATAAAGGTTTTATAGTTAAACGCGATTGATTCCCATGATAATATCGGTTCAGAAACTGATATATTTTATCAAGTTCTTTCATTCTTAACAGAAACTGTGATTTTAATATTAACCTACAGTTTTATTATTTTTCCCCCCAGGGACGGCATCTCTAGCAGCGGAGATGCGCTATGACGCGATGAATCTTTCCCTCGCCTTCCCTCCCAGCCCTGGCCTGACCCAGGCACATGCCCATCCCCACCTCCTCCTGCAGCAGCAACAGCTCCAGCTCGCAGGCTTCAACAACACTGCCAATATGAACTCTGCTGACAAGTCACCCCCTCTACCTCATCTCCACCTAACCTCCGCCCCCGGGGGCATAGTCGGCACGCCACAAGCCACGCCTCTCTCATCTGGACTGCATAATTCTCTGTCACCACTTTCTTCTTCCTCGACAAAATCTTCATCATCTGCAGATTCCTCTGCTTTATCTGGGTTACCCGCTGGCTTAAGTCCCTTTCACCCACACAGTCTAGCCTTCGCTCACCCAGCCCTCAGCGCACACCATAAAGACAGGCTGAGCCTGATGCAGCACCAGCACCAGCCAGAAGATCTCGTTCTGCCAACTGGGCAGTTTGACCTCAATAACAAACACAATCTTCTTACAACTAAAAACGGGTATCTGTTCGGAGGCACCCAGACGCTGCCAATGGACAACATGGACAGAGAGCGCTACTCCGAGTTCGTAAGAAAACTGAGCAGCGGTCAAGGCAATCACCACCATCTTTACTTGGGCCAGCAGCATAAAAACAGCCATGGGGATGCAGGGGTTGAAGATCAACAGCCTGTGCACCAAGATTCCTCAACGTCCGCTGACAAAATGAGAACCATTTCACCACCTCCTCATCGTTCTCGATCTGCCTCCCCTTTAGCAGGCATTGAAGATGAGCCGTCTGGTCTTCAGAAATCAAGTTCATCTTTTTTGAGTGGTAAAACTAATGTTGATACAAGCACCGCTAAGGACAATGACATTTCTTCTGGTAACTACGATGGCAACAACTCGCGTAGCTCTTTTGAAAGGGCAGATATTAAAAGTGAGGGAACTGAGTCGCAACATTTTCTTGATACCAAGTATACATTGTCCTCAATAAGTGGCAGTAAGGGCACTAGCAACTCAGATAACAATGACATTCAGAACGACGACGATGATGAGTTTCTTCAAGTGGATTCTCCACCACCGTCACCTCAACATTTATTGAGTAATGATGGTGTTGAACATTATGTACACAACAGAGCATCGTCAAACATGAACACCAAAGATAATAATGGGCATGAAGCAGCCCTAGATGATGATGAAAACGACCTCAAAGACATTATGTCTCGCTATGATAACGAAGACATTGATCATGATATTTGTGACACTGAGGATGATCATGACGACGATCACCATGGCCATGGGCAGATGCTATCACCCATGGATAATGAGGAGGATGATAGTTTGAACAAATCAGGTGATTGCCACATTAATGATGATCACCGTGACTCGGAAGGCATGAATACCATGAAGAAGAAATCCAGTTTAGTAAAACCCCCATATTCGTACATTGCCCTCATCACCATGTCCATTCTCCAGTCTCCGAGGAAGCGTCTCACTCTCTCCGGCATCTGTGAGTTTATCATGAACCGGTTTCCGTATTTCCGGGAGAAATTTCCAGCTTGGCAGAACAGCATCCGCCATAACCTTTCACTAAACGACTGCTTTGTCAAAATCCCGCGAGAACCAGGTAATCCCGGCAAAGGAAATTATTGGACTCTGGACCCGGCTAGTGAAGACATGTTTGATAATGGAAGCTTCTTGCGGCGTCGAAAAAGATACAAGCGGTCAAGCCATCTAGATATGATGGGACAAAACCCAGCTTTCATGTCAGCTGCAGATTCCTATTTTCATCACCATGGTTTCCTCAGTCCACATGGTCCTCCGCCTGGAGGCCCAGGACCATTCCACCCGCATCAAGGGCATCTCGGTTACAATCCATACGTATCACCTCCCGGACTTGGACCTCATCATCCTTTGTCCATGATGCAGGCTGAGTTTCCAGGCATTCGAGGACATCACCCAGGTCACGCTCCTCACCCCTCGTCTGCTCCACCTCCATTCCATCTCCCTCTCGGGTTGCCTCCACATCCCAATGCTTTGGGAGCCTTGTCCCATTCAAGAAATCTAAACAGTCAGCTGCGGCAGCTGGAAAAATGTGAGAGCGAGATAAAATCACCAAGCTCCTCTTCCATTCCCAACATAGACAGAAAATCAGCGTCTCCTTCGCCGCAACAGTCACCAAGATCATCTCCTTCCCCAAGGACCTCAGCTGCTGCTGCATCTACTTCACCGCCACACACTCCCACCTCCACAACTGCGGCAACATCACCGAAACCACCTACATCTGTTGCACCCTCTAGCTCCTCTTTGCCAAAGAAAGGTTTCACTATCGACAACATTATGGGTATTTCATCATCTACCTCAAACTCATCCTCCTCTCCCCGCCCTGTCTCCCCTTCTTTATCTCAAAAGCTGCAACCAAAGAACCAGATGACAAGCTCTTCTTCGCCAAGCCCATTGTCTTCAACAGCTCAACCCTTACAGCCAACATCCGCAGCTGTAGCGGCGGCGGCAGCAGCAGCAGCACTCTTCCCAGCATATAGGGCTGGCCTGGCAGGGCTGAATCTTTCATCTCCATCCTTATCATCGTCATTATCATCGCTACAGGCGCTCCGGGCCGGCGGCGCCTGGGACATTACGGGACGACCTGGTGCAGGTGCCAGTGCCTACGCCTCACCATTCGGAAGTCCTCTATCTGGTCTCACTGCTTTAGATTTAGAAAAATACAGACAATATATGCAAGCCTGTGCGATATCTGGTTGGCCAAGGTGACGGCGTTCATATCAAGCAAAAGTAAAAAAAGAACTTTGTTGTCTTTGCTAATGTGACAGCAAAATAGCGTTGGACTTGCAAGAAAAAGGCCATCTGATGATACTTGCAGTCAAGTACAGACAGAGTGAATAAGTGAGAAGGAAGGATGCATTTTTAAAAACTTGTATTCATTCTAATGTCAAAACAAAAGAAAATATTCGATATTTTCAATGCCATTAACGTCCATGCTTTTTATTTTTTTTAAGTCTTTTTCAACTTTGGTTGGTACATTTGGCACCATAAATTTATTTTCTTATTTTTTTTTTAGTCAGACAGTTGTATTTAAAAATGCATTCCGTTTCAATTTAGAATCCTACAATCCGCATACAGACAGAGAATTTATAATTATTTGCGGCGAATAATGTTACATATAGATATTATGTTTTCTCTTTCGTTAAGATAATGACAATCATGACATATCAAAGTTGTGAGAGAGGCTTGAATTGAAATTAAATTTATGATTAAAATAATTATGGCAAATGGTCTTCTCATATTGATACATGATCAATCTTTTTTATTCATAATTCTCTAATACAGGTACTTGATCATATGTCAAACCGGGCGGGCATACACACATAACCACATGCAGTTAGATTTGAGAGATGTAGAAAAAAAGGCAGGCATATCATTTTGTTACATATCCCGTCAACAAAATAATCTCAGACTTTTAGGCCCTCGTTAAATCAGGACTTCAGTGACGGACATTCGAACTTGCAACAGAACGGAACTTGCAAATCTCATAGCGTGTTCACCAGCCATTGTACCATTATGCTGAGAGAAAGAAAGAGAGAGAGAGAGAGAGAGAGAGAGAGAGAGAGAGAGAGAGAGAGAGAGAGAGATTTAATTATAGAAATAGACAGCACATGAATGAAAAATCTTTCCTGAAAGTATCACTGATTGTTACTGTTTCCCTTATTACTTACTTTAAAAAAAAAAATAAAAAAAATTACGAATCGATGTAGGATCCATTTGTGTAAATATAAAATTAATGTACTTACTGTTTATAATACAAGCATCCAAATCGTCGAAAATCCACCGAAGATAATTTACGAATACCAAAGATCTTTTAATATTTGCATTGCTTTCTGTTTAAAATTTCTAACTGGAATTTCAAGAAAAGCACTAAGTACCAGTCATTATTCTTCATAATGCTCATCGTATATTATGTATAATTTATTTTGTGTGTGATTTTTTTTTTGTACTCTACCATAATTTGTACATCACATAATGTGAGTTACGTACTGAATGAAATTCTTTTACGTGGACATAAACAAACACAACAGCAGAGGTAAAAAAAACAAAACAAACAAGATGACAAGAAATAAATACATATTTTGATGTCCTATGTTATTTTTTTCCCAAGCATTCGGAGATCCAAATTAAAATGCATCTTTCTTGTTTTTTTTT
>BLXT01002413.1:1283312-1294297 GCA_019648995.1 Plakobranchus ocellatus
AGGAACAAGAGAAAAAAAAATGAAATGTTTATTTGGTTAAGGGAAAGTAGTGGTTAACATTTTACTAAGGTGACAATGAGCTGGCTACGCTTGTTATCACTATTATTGCTAAGTTATATTGGTGAAAATAAATGAGGGTAAAATTAATTTTATATAACCCTTTAGATTTATGACCACGCGATTTATAGACTGGATTTTGTTAAATGTTCATCATTGTATAACGAGAACAACGATGAAACAGACACACACGTACGAGTGGAAGAAAATCAATTCGATATCGAAAAAATTGTTTTCTTATTCAAAGTCATCTATAAGCTTTGATTAATTTCGCGCAATCGCCAAAAAAAAAAAAAAGAAAAAAAGAAACAGATCGTTGAATTTTATCAATTTAACCAATGTGTTCATGATTAAAACAAAGGTTTTTCAACGAATGAGATTATATCGTGTTTTTTTGTTTGTTTTTTTTTTAGGCTTATTTTTATACTAAAAGATATGATATGGTAAGGGAAAAAAAAAACATTTTATATCTGTCATAAATATCTCTGTCAGTCCATTTTTTCAATTTTGATAGAGGTTTTTAAACAAAATGCTTGACTACGCGACGAGAAAGAGATAATTACTTTTGTAATACCAGTCTGCTCTTTGCTAAGGAAATTATCCTGTCTTAATTTAAGATGTGAAGCCAACCTAAAAGCAAGTGCAGTTTTGTTTCACAATAACTTTTTTCACGAAAATTTAAACAATCAAGAAAATTTGCTACCAGTATGAGGGTGAAAAAGGGAGTAAGCCTAAAGCTGCTGTATATTAATTCCATTCCTTTTGTTCATACAAATCTGCTTCTTTTGTACTTTTAAGTTTCACAGATTTTTTGTTTAGCAAGTGTTATATCCGCAGTGACAGATATAACACAAAAGAAACAAGAACCAATGCCAAGGGTAAAGATTATTTCTTAATGATTTACAGAGTTCTAACTCTTCGAGATTTTCCTAAAGTCAATGTGGATAATGTACAAAGCCTTTTCCTTGCTTTGCTTTGGCCACAAAAACGTGCTTTGCTTTTGAAAGAATGATTTGGATCCTAAAATGCTTCATTTAAAAAAAGAAAATAATACTTTAGCCTGGACGCTTTCAAAACGATCCAACGATTATGTTGCAGAATAGCGAGTGTCATATGATACAGATAATATAACAATGTGATTTTGATATTCTCATTTTCCTCTGTTTTCTCTCTCTCTCTCTCTCTCTGTCTCTCTCTCTCTCTCTGTCTTCTGTCTAAATTTCTTTCTTTCTCTCTGTGTCTAGATATCAATACACCGATAATTTATGTACCTATCACTATCCAGCCCTCTTTAGTCTTTTCTTTTTCTTTCGTCTTATCTGAGAATTATTTGGTGAAGCATTGGTTTATAAAATCGCCTGTCAAAATTCATACACTATCGCAGTATCGAACTCACCTTTGACTCCCGTCTAGAAGACGGTCAAAAAACTTGATGTCAACTACAAACAAACAACCTATAATCACTTAACACATTAGCACTATCGGTACAAAGCAATTTGTAAATGTTTTTTTTTTTTTTTTTTTATTGACAACATGGTCTACAATAAATAACGCCAGAGAAATATATTTTTATAAGTATTGTTCGAAGATTCGTGTTCAGATTTATGTATAAGAAAAAAAGAAAAAATAAATTTTCAGGACTTGGCTACAATAATCAAATGTTCGCATCATGGATGTATGTATGTTTGTTTTGAAACTGAATGTAATGAGAAGAAACAAAGATTTGGAAGAGGTTGGCCACATTGAAGTAATTCGTATTCCATTGCGTTGAAGGCAGCATATTGGATGATGATTGTTTTAGTCTTCTAGTTACTTCCGTGTGACGATGTGTGATAGTGGGTCTTCTTTATCCAATTTCTATAGAAAAAGGCCATGCAATAATACGAGAGTGGGCTGCAGAGAAAAGCTCCTTTGGTCGCAACTCTTTTTTTTTCTTGTTTTGAAAGTTTTTTTTCGCACAAATGATACATAAAATGAAATCTTAGAATCTCAGCCACACGGTGCCTTTTTTTTTTTTTGTTTTTCAAATTGTGATCAGTCTCTGTTGCGATCAACTCAAAACTGCCAACGACGCATCCTGTGAGCAAAGAAATCAGCAGATCCTTGTCTTTACCTCAGCCGAATATCGGATCCCTCAATAGCATTGTTGTCGTAGCGCCGCCCTTGTGGGATTGGAAAAATCCCGAGGGAGCAAGACCTGTATTGTACGTGGGATGTGGAAGGAGGATGAAAGTGGTATGACCAAAAGTGTTATGACTGTACTTTATTGACTACTAGCGTTGGATCTCTGCCTGGGTAGCATTGATATACGTCCATGATATTTCCGGTATCAACTTGCTACAGGAAAGATTGTTTGAACAATTTCAAAATTCAGTGCGCATGGTTTCTCGCTGATCTTTCGAGCGGCCCACCTTACAGCCCAGGACATCTGTAGTGATGTCGTCCACTCTTTCATTATGACTTAGACAGCAATGTCTTTTTTGCTTAATTCTCCTTGGTAAAGCTATAACAACACCTTGATTGGCAGGATTCAGCGCGCTTGGTGGCGCCTACGAGAACATATTTTTGATCATCCAATCTTCTCCCAGCTGGAGCTTCTCATTTCAAAGATCTTCATCTTTATTGCTCAGTTGAAAACTATCCTCACCATAAATTATTATCATTTTTACACAAATTTTCGCGCTTGAAAGGCTGTGAGGCATTCAAAGGCGGTACCTTGCTTGAAGCGTAACTTTATAGAGGACACAATTTTTCTCGTTATTTGGGGTATTCCACAATATCTTGTGACACAGGCGATCTTGAGCTTTCATGACGTTATAGAGAAAGGAAATTTTCTGTAGCTGTAGTCAGATGGTTAAAAAGCATTTAAAAAATCTTTTTCGTTAATGAAAACTCAAACAATACAAAATTTCGGCTAAACTGACATTATCTTTAATACCACCTACATAAGAAGAACAATTTTGCAAAGTAAAAAGAATGAAGGAAAAAAAAAAAACCATAACAGCTTTTTGTAGATTTTTTTTTTTTTTTTTTAATTGACAGGATAAGGTGAGTTTGGAATCGAATTGAAGGGACTATATTCTATCATCTGAACTCGCCTAAGAAGACCGGGAAAAAAGGTTCTACAAACTTGCTTTTTTCATCCATCAAACCGTACAACTTTATTTCCTTTTCTTGAAGCATTCTTGTTGATTGCGTTGCGAATGAATTTGACAAAATTAGATTTTCACTCAAGTCTATTGTCTTAAATATATGATTTTATTTTTTGTGTGCAGTTTTGGGATGCTCCGGAAAATAAGTTTTCAATAGCAAACGTGCTGATTGTATAATCATCTCATACCAAACTAAGGTTTTTATCTCAGCTTTCTCTCGGATCCGTCATGATCAAGAAACGGGAAATTCATGAACGGATAAGTTGAAAAGTTTGTCCTTTGAGACATACTTAGAGATTTTCCAATCACTCTACGCTTCACTGTTGGCTTTCTCTCTTCCTCAAAAAAGAAAAAACAAAAACAATGTCCAAAATGACTAGTCTCGAATTGCTTTGTAAATTTGTTTCAAGAAATATATCATGAAAATTCAAAATCTTAAAAATATTTTAATTTTTTACTTTTATCAATAATAACTATATTGTTCCATCTTGCAAATTGTATCGTGAAATGAATACTTGGAGATAAAATATGATGTTGGAAGGACAAATGCTCAGTTCTCATCAAGGCGCTTTGAGAAAATAGCTGTACCTTTATGTTATTGTTGCGTGTTCTTGCAGAGTTTAAGCTTACCTTTTAAAAAAAAATATATCGTTTTTATAAATCGTTGGAGGTGAATTTTCCTGACGGAAACATATGGCGCTAAGTAGAACCATCACATCAAGGGGATTAAAAACCAAAGAAAAACAAGAATAGAGAAGAAATTGACATGAATGAATAGAGAAATGAAATAAATAGGTATGAATGACATTATAAACACTATTTAAATAGATAAACAAAGAAAATAGCAATATAGAATGAAGAAACAAACTATGACATTGAGAAGCAAAACTTTCTGATAAATCTTTCACCACCTGGTGCTGGCAGAACACAGCAACACGTGCGAGCCGAGGAACAACAAACGAAATTATTTTAGCGTCAATTTTTCACAACTTGTGTTTTGGAAATGGCTGGTTGGATTTTCAAACCCAGCCGGAGTAGATCTGTTGGAGCCATCAGTTCTTTGAGCAGCAGCAATTACATGGGCGCTCCTCCTGACCGTTGGGAGACAAAAACCAGCCGGCCTTGCAGGCACCCCTTGGAGTTTCAACGGCATCCGTCGTCTTTTGCGTTTCTACTCAAGACAGAGGGATACAGGAACTCAATGATTCCACTTAAAGAAATCCAAGTCAGCTTAGGAAAATTGGTGTATGTACAACTGGTCTCTAGTTATTGCTGACCTGGGTATTGGAAAAGAAAACCCGCTTTCCTGTGGAAATGTGTTCCTCAATTTTAAGTGCAATTTGATGAGAAACTTTGCTGGCTGTTGTTTCACTTTAACTTTTTGTGTACAATAACACGTTTCTGCTAGAACCGTTTTCGCCATTGCTTTGCTGATTGCGCGTATAGATTTGTTGACTCACTGTTGTAGTAGATGCTGGATTGTACAGAGACCTGGGATGACAACACTTGTACAAACATGGATGTCACTGCAGGGGTTCATGCATAGAACTTGAACATGATAACAAAGTTTAAGGGTTTGAAGATGTTTGTCTAATTACTTGTGCTTAAAATCGAACAAATTGACAACCACGGGAGGGCGTGACTTGTGTGGGCGAAGCCTGATGAATGACCATCCTCTCACGGCCTAACAAAATAATCAAAATGATTCTGTTATTGGTGAAAAAAATAATAGTGTGTTAAAATACTTAAACTTTAACGTTCCTTTTGGTTTGCTGGTAATTTGTAGCTTGGTTAAACAATCTTTTTTGGAATAAAATAAATCTGCAATGTGCTACTTTTTTCACCAGAAAAAACATCTGTTACGGCTCTTCAATGGAAATACCGGGATTTGATTGAGATTGCAAAAGCATAAATATTTGAACAGCTACCTAAAGCTTGATTACCGAAATCTTTGAAGAAATCGAGCTTCATGAGGGACGAGAGAGCAATTACAAAAAAAGGATAAAAACTTTAGCCTTCATTTTAGATCTATATCAATTTATACAGTTTGCATTGGTGATCATATCGACTTCAACCGTCTTTACCACATTTTACCAACCATATTTGATTACTTTTAACTGCCTATATTGGAAAATTACATTTGGATCATACCTCTTCATACTTTTTTCACCATTAAAGCATATTTCTTTTTTTTTTCTCTGTTCTCACTAAATTATGAAGTTGAATAATATGATTTTTTTTTTGTTTTTGCTTATTTTGATTTTAATGGGTTTTTTTCCTCGCCTCAAGCAATCTTTCTTATCTATTTTAGTTATCTGTTCAAGTGACGGGCTGCGTAAAATCCCTTGCCTCTTCCCTATCTTTAGTCTTCTGTCCTTGCCGCTTGTCTCAAAATAAGATTCCACCGAAACTTAGGAGACATTAAACTGGAGCCTTTAGGACTTATTTCTCCGAAATACATATTATTAACCTACATTATAAGCGTTTCTTTTTTTTTTTCTCTCCCCCTGTCTTTCTTTCTCTTTCTTTCTGCCTCTCTCTCTTTCTTTCTCTCTCTCTTTCTCTAACTGTATCTGTCTCTCTCTCTCTCCTCTCCCTCTCTCTCTCTCTCTCTCTCTCTCTCTCTCTCTCTCTTTCTTTCTCCATCTCTCTTTTTATCTCGGAATTACAAAGTCTGTTTATAGATATCCAACCTTAAAGAAAAATCCCTTCATTTTCACTGTCAGACTATCTTATTTTTATTTGTCACTCGCCCTCTATTCATTCTCATTATTTTTCTTGCTTATTCCTCCCTCTCACCCTACCTTATTCTGATTTTTACCCTCACTATTTATCTATTTTTCTTCCCTCTTTGATTCCCCAATATGAGTATTTTACTTTTCCACTTCTAGCCTTTAATTTTTTTCCCCTCCAGATGCCGTTGATTCCTTCCAATAATTCTAAGCTCTAGAAGTTATATAATACCACTTCTTTCAATTTCTCAGCTCTTTTGCGCATCACAGAATCTGTATTGTCTTCCTTTGTCACTTAGTCACTCTAGCGACTTCTGAAAGCGCCTCGTGCCAATGTCTTCTATCGTTTACAATTGTCGTGGAACCCCAACCGAGTCAGTGAAAGAGCAAGTGGTCTGACAAACACCCCAAAATCACCAGTTAGTGTCACAGCTGGAGACTTTCTGCGTACTGTTACCAGCATGAAATTCTCGGGTTGTCAGGCCAATTTTCACAATATTTCTACGAATACAAAAAAACTTATGTCCCTCACACCGTTATCAATTTAACTAGCCTTTCGCAACGTGAGCTATGTCGGTTCGTATCGTTTCGAAGGTTTAAAGTAAAGGTTTCCTCAAATAAAATATAACACATGAATTGATGAAATGTATTATTTACCTTCGCAGAAAATGCCATAGGAGGTAACAAAAAGAGTTATAGTCCTTGCTGGACGTCCTGCAAGTAAGATCCTATTATCATTGGTTTTAATAAAACCTGGATTAGCATAATTTCTTTAAGATTTAAAAATTGGATTTTCTTAGAGTTTCTCATCTAAAAAATGCCATCTGAAACAATGCTCAAGAAAAAGTTTCGAATATTTGTTCTTCGCCGAAATCTTTTAACATTTGACTTGCAGAATTCAAAACTTTACATTTACATGTATCAAAGTTACAGACATTAATTTTCCTGTAATTCACAAGATCGATAAAGACAATGTAAAGCAGATTTTAAACGGCAATACATACAATATTTCCAGAGAATATTATTTGCTTTTCTTGATTTTGCAGCGCACATTAAAAGCATCAGATGTATTTTGAAGAAAATCGAAACATCTAACTGAGAATAGCACAAGCTATGTATTTTACTATTCAAGTTAAAAACAAATAACAGTTAATATTACTTTCTTTTCTTTATAACACATGAATCAAGTCCTGATGGCAAACAAGTAATTTTCAAAAGTAACAATTGCTTGGAAATTTTTTCCATCATCAGACGATAGATTGCACAGTGATCAAACTAAGGAGCATCAATGGAGAATGCTGACTCTGTAATGGTTCGATACTTTGAATGACAAAACTCATCATCATAATCCACTGACTACTTGCACAATTCCAACAACTTTTTAGCAAGGTATCCTTTTTCCCTTCGCTTAATACCATCTTTTCTAATATCACTTTCTCAACATCGTACTGCACGTGAATATAAATTCATAACTCACCTTTCCCCTTTGTGCCATTGGCCTTAGTATTCTGTTGTGTAATGTGATGAACAGCTGTTTTGCGAAGGTTTTGGGCACGTCAAACAAGTTACACACAGTCTTCAATCACAGTCAATGTTTGCTCTCCACATAGACCTCCCACGGTGATTGTCAGTGAGAGACAGTCTTATTGGACTTTATTGGAGTTTGCACACAACGTTATGAATGCATTTTGTCAATATTAATTTGTAACAGGACAAAGACCCCCGTTGTTTTTTTCACAAGAGAATCCTGCAGCAAGCTATGCCAGTATGGAGGTCGTCACAACGAGTGAGTAGGGAGAAAGGGATTTGGGACAATGGCGCATCTCTAGGGGTTAATTCAGATCCAAGTATCTCTTTAGTGATGGAAACTTGATAAAAAGATGAAACAAACAAGAGAAATCATTTCAAAAGTACATGAAAATCAGGAGGTCAGCCTTGGTCCAATATTTTGAGTTTTGACGATTGCCTCTTGGTAAATTGAAAAAGCCATTAGGAGTAAATATTGCATTGATAAACGATTGAAAAAAAAACATAATGCAGATTGGCTCACAGGAGCGGTAAATTAAACCTGTATGATTGCCCTTGACACCTTTGGCAGGACTGGACTTAATCGCATATCTGGCCATGTGTTTTTAAGTTTTAGAAATGCACGGCTTTAGGGTCTTGTTGCGGTGCTGTCAAATAATCCTAGAAAACAAGAGCTCAACAAGAGCTCATTTCTGCCCATCTAACAGCCTGTGGCAAACTTGTGAACCACAGCAGCTTTGCGGTAAAGTAATCAGATAGCGATGACGTTTTCACATTGTCATTGGCTGGCCAGCTTGACGGTTGGAGCCAGTCAGAAGAATCTTGTCACCTGCACAATCTTGCATCCTAGTATACTCATAATTTGTTTTCCCCTTTTCTCTATTTCTAACTATCATGCAGGGTTGCCATAGCTACTGGCACTTTGTTTGGGACATTAACCCGGCCTTCTTCTCCACTCTTACCGAAAAAAGAGAATAATCGGTTGTCGCAGTGCATTAAATTGCTACGTATATCTAAAAAGAATTGATAATTCTGCGTGCTCTTCAACTTTTTTTTGTTGTTTCAATGTTGTTTAGTTTGGGGAACAGTTTCGTGATTTTAGGATTTGTAGACTTTATCGCTGTCGGCCAAGTCGTCAGTCACGGGTTGTAACTTACAGATTTCAATATAGTTTCACAATACACTCAGCCATCAAGGTCAATTTGATTTGGAGAATTCCATTAAATATTTCTATTGTTGTAAATAGAATCTAGAAACAAGCACTGCTGAGATATTCTTATCAGGCCTAATTCATTGCTTCTTCAGTAGAAATGCAAGCTTAATTGGATAAGTACAAAAACTAGCTGGGCAAATGTTTATTTTTAGAATTGTCAACCGTGGCAATGTCTGCAAGTTAACGGTTCCGCATGATGTTATTTTAGGATTATACTCAACTTGAAAGAAAGTCGAGAGCCGAATTAGAGCCTGTTCGTTTCACATAAAAAATGACGAGATAATTTAGTGGTTTTATATGCTATATATTCCCAAAAAATGAAATTAAAATTTGCCAGCAGAAAAAGTGGAGGTCGAAGGAGCCAGATATATAATTTTTGCTTTTGTTGAAAACATGAATTTCTAAAATGAGAGGAGATAAAAATGGTTGAAATAGTTGGTGGAGATAGCTTTACATTCAATTCAACAACATAAAAATGCATGAGTGGCCATTTTGCCTTTCGTGTACAATTTTTGAAAGGCTTTTAAAACGCCTTTGTGTTACTCTGCTTACAAAATCTGGTGGTTCTAGTGAGCATAGCCTTGACAGACCATGAAGCTGTCTAAGGTGTTACGGTATTTTAGTAAGACTTTATCGAAAAACTTTAGCGTAATTTCATAAAACAAATCTATATCTTGAGTTCAGACTTGCACCATCAATCAAGTAGTATCTGTAAATAGCTAGATCTATTCAAATGTTATCTTCGATAGTGTAATGAGTTTTCTTTTCCTTGTTACGTCACTTCTAGTCCTTGACATGCCATCGGTGGCCATGGCTTAGAAAGGAAAGCATTTTTTTTTTTTTTTGTCGAGCAGGTCAAGTGCTCCTGAAAATCGGATTTTTTTTTTCTTGTTTCTTTTCTAACCGTTTTTTTTTTCTTTTACTTTCTGCTGTTGTGGGAATCGTGGTCTCGTTTTTAATGAGTTGTAGCCCAACCATCAAATGCGCGGTACGATATACGAAACCTCCTGCAGTTATTTTCCCTGTTGCTCTGCTATCCTCATCAACGTATTTCTTTCCAGATGCGTTGTCCGGCAGACAACTAATTATATAGTCCATTACAATGATTGGGCAATTTTACGGCTGTCCCGAGGTGTAACGCGTCGCGGGCGTACAATGTACTTCCTTCCGGCACGCCTCCTTTGAGGTTCCCAGGGTTAAATTTCACGAGCCGCTTACTGCGCAGCGTGTGTTTGCTCCTAATGGGGATCCCAACCTATGCAGAGTGTGGCATCCTTTCCACAGGGCGATTCTGATGAGGAGTTAAAAAAAAGGTTAAATATCGCTGCATTGTAGAACCAGCAGGATAAGCTTGTGTCTGCTTTGTAAGGAACTTAGTATGGTGCTATAATAATAATTTTGCCAGTTGTTTTTTTTTTTCTTAATTAAATCATTTGTTCCCCAAATGTGGGGTTCAACTGATGAAGAGATACGTTTTTAGAGATCATGCTGTAGTCATCTAATTTTGCTATTATTTAAAAGAGATCACAACGATCACTATCTACCCACTTATGTTTACATTACAAACATAAGGCCTAATTTAAATGCGTTTCGAAAAGTTCAGCGGCAAAAACAATTTTGAGTCAAAGGAGACGAAAATTTTTAAAGCATACTATTCATGTCCGAAAAACTTCAATATAGACTTTTTTTTTCAAGGGAAATGGAATTCTTTCTAACACGCACAGGTGAAATCAAACCAATTCACAGCTTAGTAAAAGAATATTAACTCATGATAAGTCATGGCAAAAAAGGTTATTAACATTGAGGGTGTTTTTTTTTAGTTTTGTTTTGTCTTTACTCTCATTGGTCGCATGGTTGGTTCGGGTAGGGACAAGTTTGCTAATCCCTGTGCCACCATAGCCTTGTTGTTATTGTGAAAAAGAGATAGACGTTTATCTTTAACACTTTGTAATCGTATAAGTCAAACCTCTCTTGAGCTTTAGCTCCTTTTTTTTTCGAGAAGGGGGGATTGGGACCGGGGGTGGAAAAAAGGAGGGGCGAAGGGGTTGGTAAGATATTGTGTCTCGAAGTGGACGGAGGAATGTAACAGACTATCTTTTCAAAATTTTTTAATTGATTAAAATCTGTCAGAAAATTGTTAAGTTTTTACTTGGTTGAAATCTATCAGACAATTTACACAATTGATTATTTTAAAACAGTTTGTTGCTATACGGGGTAATTAAATCACACAAGGAGTTTGTATACCTCAGAAGTACTTTTGGGCTCCTAAAGACACTCTTAATTACTAGAGTAAGAACATTTCTT
>BLXT01002413.1:1348162-1358381 GCA_019648995.1 Plakobranchus ocellatus
TACTACTACTACTACTACTACTACTACTACTACTACTACTACTACTACTACTACTACTACTACTACTAGATGATACATTAGATGATAAATTGTTATATTTACTATGTATTACTCTTTATTCAGACAAAAACAATAGAGAAAAGCAGTCAGGAATGCAGTTACTACGTTCTGACATGAGTAAGCAATTGATGGTGGTGGTGGTGGTGGATGTCATATTGGTAATTATTCGAAATCCTAGCACATAGGTTCCAAACGATTTTTACCAACAGCCCTGAAGGAAATCACTTTTTAAATGCTTCTTTGCTACGATCGAATAGTGACGTTAGTTACAACCGTAAAATCTGAAATATACTGATAATAATAGAGGAAGTTCTAAGATCCAACTTGATAAGCTGTTTGTTTTACATAACTTGCACTCATTTTCATGACCTCAAGACTTTAAACCCTCTTTTGGCAAGGGTCTCTACAGCAGGATCAGATAAAAATATTTCTGCAGATTCCAGGCCAAGTTCACTAACTTTGAGGCACCAACGCTCTCGAACAATACTATTCATCCCATCAATAAATATCACAAAGCGATAGTACTGGCAACACGTATGTGTTTGATTATAGTATGAAAAAGAAAACACTTTGTATTTGATAAAAGGAAATACGACTTGCATTTTTTATATGCTATATCCTATTCACCTCGGAGATTTATCCCCGTCGAGGCTCCCAGAGGAATTCGGAAGGACGTGGGGGTTAAGTAGGGAGTTATGAGCACAGCAATTGATTCCTCCCACAGGTCTATAGCTCATTTGGTTGTTTATGATTGTATTGTACGGCAACTATCAAGTAGCTACCAGCCATATTTTAATTGATTAAGTGTTGGTATACGGATAGCATCGTTCATTTATGATAGAGTTTCTTTTCGCTAACTTTTTCTCACAGGAAAGTATTCTTTTTTATCAATTGCTAAAAATTGGATCAAAAGTTCAAGACTCGTTTAGTATATGTATGAATACAACATAGCTTAAAAAATAGTACTAGACGTGATCTCAGGTTTTTGGTGACTTTGACAAAATTCCTTGGTGAAAATTGTCGTGTCTTGCTGACCGAATCATGTGAAAGGTTCAGAACTGGTCTAAAATTTTGAATATTTTTATTTCGTTGGCAATAAGACTATACATTGGTACCATTTTCATAGAAAGTTTTTGCAATTAACATATTGTGGACAACTGATTGCTCTCTCGAAACAGTATGGAAAAATTAGGAATAATGTTACAGTTTCTAGTGATCTTCAATTCTAGATTTTTAAAATATAAAATATTATCGAGCTTTGAAAAATTGCCACAAACAGAAACAGCCATTCTCAAAATATCTTGGCCTGAAGATGCATTTAAGACTTGCTTAAGAACAAATTATTTGAAGATAGCAAGTACGGAGGCAATGACAATAGACAGCAAATATTTGGATGTGGGGAAGAGATTTGCTCATCAAGGGGAGTTAAGTGGTGGTTGAATAGGAATGAAAACAAAGGCATCTAGACAAATGTATCAAGAAGTTTTAAGAAATATAGACACAATTTAAGACTTCTCTACTCAGAAGTTCAAGTATAGGATTGGAAGACTTGGGGTCCAACTCAAAGCATGAGAAAACCACGCTACTTTAAAAGAGGATTCTAAAAGAGGACACGAGGATAAGAGACAGGCTGTTGAAAGAGAACTCTGGTAGAGTTGAGATAAAGAGAGAGAATGTGTGTCTGTCATTCGCAGGTTTTACTCGGACACAATGTCACTCTGGTAGAGTTGAGATAAAGAGACAGAATGTGTGTCTGTCATTCGCGGGTTTTACCCGGACACAATGTCACTCTGGTAGAGTTGAGATAAAGAGAGAGAATGTGTGTCTATCATTCGCAGGTTTTACCCGGACACAATGTCAAGAAGTATTCACAATGATGGTAAAACCAATTGCGCAAAATGCACTTCAGAATCTCCAGTTTGTTTTGTGCTTATTTGCTTGTTTGCTTTACAAACTCCATTGTTATAGTTTTCCTTCAGAAAAAGCTACCCATAGTCAATGTTTTATCTTTGACCATGATCAAATGAAAAAATCCATATTGTGTGGTGTGTGTGTGTGTGTGTGTGTGTGTGTTACAGTGAAACTAATATAAAAGATACGATGATATGCCATAGACATCAAGCGCATCGAAAGAAAAAAGAGCAAGGATAGAATCAGGGATGCGATGTATGCTTGAGAAAGCTCCATTCTTACAAGACGGCGCATGCGACATTCACGCGGATGTTCCAGATGTAAGTTAACTCTGTTTTTTGTTGTACCATCCGTGACAAAGGGGTTGGTGCAGAAGGAAGTCAGGGCGAGTTTGTCAAGCACTGCATTACCAATGCTTCTGGTAGCAAATAGGAAGCTTTGGACAATTTCCCCTCCAGCAACTCTCTGAATGATGAAAAGCATATGATGTCTCAGAAATTTCCACAGACACGGAGTTCTTAAGAGTGGCCCATCCTGCGAGAAAGAGACTGACCTTTGGGAATAATCACGGAGGGTCATATTGTAGTATTTGCTCTTAGTGCTACAGATCTTAGTACAATCGATAGGATTCTTGCCATCTATATTTAATACAAAGCTCGCAAATGTCCGCAAGCTTCACAGGGTTGAAATCATCTTGATCTTGAATGGTAACGTCCTTATAAACCTTTCGAGCAACGTGCCATGAGACGGAATGTTTTGTTGCCTCATTATAGCCCGACCACTGTTAGCTTGGAATCATATACACACAATCTCAACAGATCACAAAAGTGTGAATGAAAATAAAACGTGATGAAGAGTAAAAATCTTGTTGTAGAATCAATTGCACCTAAGAAAATAATAACTGCATAAAACATCAGTGGAAGCTATATGAGAGCCAAATATGGCAAATTTAAAATCCAGAATGGAAGATGAAGTGAGAGGGGAGAGAGAGATAGAGACAGAGTGCAAAATATATAAAAATAAGCTTAGAGAGAAATAAACAGGCAATTAAGTACATTAAGAGATAGAAAAAGATGTTAAGATAGAAAGAGGAGACAGTCAATAAGATGAGAGACAGGTAAAATGAACAGCCACGACATTTCTGAATACGGCTTCCCTTGAACTTCGCAAACTTAAATATTGCGAACATTCAGGTAAACTGTTTTAAATATACCGCATTCAGTTAGAAAATTTTGACAACTTCTTAAATTCTTCATTCAGAAACGTACCGCAACTGGTGCAGTAACTTACACGGAGACCCAGTCACCCGTGTCTCCTACCGAAAACTAAGATGGTATGCCTAATCAATGCATTGAGTTTAGTAGTCCATAAAGTAAATAATATGCTGATTATCGGCGTACTAAATTCAATGTAATGATTATTCATATCGTCTTGTTCGGAAGAGAATAAAACCTAGATGTGTGAGACGGTGCTCAGTGCGCTGCGAAAAAATCTCTGAACTGAAGACTTGTAGACTGACAAACTGCACAGGCTGAGCGATAAAATAGCAGAAAATGCAAGTTGGTACACGGCTTCCCTCTGACAGAACCAGTGGTAATGGATATACCGTGAGTAGCACCAACACAGATAACATTTAATCAAAAGCTAGACTGTAAAAAAAAAAAACAAAACAAAACAAAAAAAGAAATACTTTGCCGTAATTAAGATGGACGTACAGAAGAAAGAGAAAATATAAAAGTGGTGATAGCCAAAATGAGAGGTGTGCAAAGAATAAAAAGAAAAAGAAAATAAAAAGGAACCAAGCGTAACGTAATTCTAAAAGCGAAGGGAAGGAAGAAAAATCGAAAGAGTTGGAAAAAAAGAAAGAAGAAAACTCTGAGTGTGGAATGATACACCTTTATTCAACCAAGCGTGGCGAAAAGATAGCTTTCAGAAATAATGAATAAATGATTGATGAATGAGAACAAAAATAGATCAACAGGTGGAGAAAAGAGCTCGTGCCGAAGATGTGCTGGCCAAGAACCGATAGTTTGATCAATAGAAGGCTTTTTCATGCTCAGGTTACAGAGAGGTGATCATATTCTGTCGTGATTATCAAAAATACAGTATGTAAAAGTTTGGCCAAAAATCACTTTTTCGACGAGGGCGAAGCGTCAAGCAACGGCGCGATTTTCTATCTGGGTTTGGTCCCTTTATCTTTAAAATTGACAACGTTATACCTTACAATGCATACATTGTTGTCGATGACTAGCACTGTTTATCACGAAGAACACAGCATACGACCTGCGTATTACGTAAAATACAGTATGTGTGCATATGCTGTATTTTTCTTGATTATGAATGTCGTTTATTGCACAAATACTGTATTTTTCAATGATAAATTATCTACACAGTAAAATATACAATTCTTTTCATGGAGCCCATGCAAACCTTTATTGACCTAGTGGTATAGTTCAGAGGGCCAGCATAACGCGAACAGCATGTTTACAGGTCTGTCTAGCGTATGAATGTTGGTCTAGCTAAGCCTGTGGTTGCATCATTTGCTTAGCAAGCAATTTCAAAAGATATATAACCTATTCCAAAATCCAAAGCGCCTGACTGCCCAGGCGTCGTCATCATTCGTACCTACAGAATTCACATACATTCATTTTGTCAGAGCACACCGTCCTGTTGACACATGGCCACAACAAGATGGCAAGCCCCAAATCTGACTTCAGCAGCAGAGGCTCTGCCACAAAATGGAACTGATAAGCCTAGGGATTTTTTAGAGATCGATAGCATAATCAAAAAATGAAAATCAAAGGCTTAGAGTCGGGAAGAATATAAACAAAGAAAGCAGCGCAAAATGGATTTAAAATACGCTGTCAAACCTTAGTACGGCGATGTTGCATGGGGAAAGTGAAATGTCAATAATAGATCCTGCTTCATTGCAAAAGGAAATGAAAAGATACCACTGGGCATCGCAATAATGTGCGCCCACGATGTTTCGAATGGAGTCGGTTCGAAAAACGATATTTAATATTAATATCTCTGGCAAAAAATTTGCGCTCTTTCAAAACACTTTGAAAGACCAGGATGGCAAAACAGTTTAAGTGTACAAAAGCTTCTTTCTCGGAACCCTTGATATCGAGCCAAAAAAATGACATCGAGCAAGCGTTCATTTAATAACCTCTTAATTTACATACGTGGAAAAGCTCCCAAATCCATTTATGTCCAAACTCAGATTGAGTTATATAATCCAACAGTTTATCATTATAGGCCAAATATCACGCTTCTTTGCGTAGATATTTCCCGCCTGAAATAACAGTAAGACAGATGCACAAAGACTTATGCCGAGAAAACTCAGTCTATAATATGTTACCCCACTTTCACAAGATTTTCAGATCCATGAACATATCGATGACCCTTTTTAGGTCACGAGCGATGTGAAACGTGCACCAAAAGCGAACTTCACAAACAAAATTTTACCTGTGAAGAAGTGGGTGACATATTCGAGATGACTCTGCACAAGAAGAAATACCGTGAGAGGCGACAAAAACACAAACAAGACTCTGCCATGGATGACAAACTAGTCATGTCAGCGGATCTCCAAAAAGTGGTTATGCTGATTCGTATGAAAAGCGTCTATTTGACGTGCAGATTAACAAGTTTAATGAGACATAATATGCTGCAGTCTCCAGAGATGGCTGAATTTCACCGCTTTGTTGAACGAAGGCAGTTCATGGGTAGGGATGAGGTCATTACGTCAACTTTCTATCGCTTTTTGATGGAAGTGCGGGACGAAATTGAGATTGTGCTGTGATTAAATAACTGCAGTGGACAAAACAAGAATTGGACCTTAATTTCAATGCTCATCATCATGTTAGTGAACAGTGATGAGATACAAGCAAATAAAATAAGTCTGAAATTCTTCGAGCCAGGACATACTTTTATGTTGACTGTCGCATGCCATTCAAGATCGAAGATGAAATAAAACGCTTTGGAAACTTTTACGATTTCAACGACTTCGTGTCTTGTGTGCGGAAGGCAAAGTACATACCTATCGTGAAACCTCAGGATTTTCGCGCCTGGCAGTCAGGTGTGAGCCACGATACGCCCAACCGACTGCCAGGAAGACCAGGGCTAGTATCCATGGTCCAGGTAATCTTTCAGCGAGGACGTGAAAACCTGCTTTTCAAGATATCTTTTGCGGGCGTTGAGAGGGAACCTCAGACTGAACCAAATAGTCGGTCACAACCACGAGGTGTGCTTCCAAAGAAGAATGATATTGTCTACAAATTGTTACCTCTCATGCCAACAACAAGGCAGGCGTTCTGGAATAAGCTGCCCGTGAATACGTGCAGCAAGGATCTTGCCACTGGTTATGAATAAGTGTTGTAGTTTAGAGACAATCGAATTATGTTATCTCTTGATTTAGTATCAGTGTGTGTACTTGCATGTATAATGTTTATGTCAAGCAAATAAATAGCTTTGTAAGGACATTACTTTATTTTAGTGAGAATCCAATTGAAAAAAAAAACAAAGCTCTTACTTTATTCACAAGAACATGACTTTTTGTCCTGGCCAAACATTTAAAATTGTTCCGACTCCTGATGTCTCCTTATCTCTAAAGTAACTTACAGATCGAAAGAAATAATCACACACTCTACCTCTCAATCTCAGGCAAGTACCAAGACACGCAGTCTGGTACAATCCAGCTATAAAAACTCATAACGAATGGGCCTTCTTTCGACCTTCTATAAATAAGTGCTTTACAATAACACACCTGTAATAGATATATAGATCAAGTTTTTACTTCTTTGCTTTATCATGTCATGGTTTGTTGTAGTGATTTTACTTTAAATTCATAAATTGCGATGACCAAAGCTCTAGAAAGACTTTAAACATTTCATTTTCATGACCGATTTCGCAAGGTATAAAATCACAATTTAATTCTTAGTTAGCCTCTACTTTTGGGAAATTCCATGCTCAATACTGCATCTTTATCATATTTTACTATACATATGAACATCGCTTTTTGAAATGTATTGGTTTAATTTAAGAATGCTTAATTTTGCCGTTGATTAGATCTCAAAAAAGTGATTTCAGCTGTTTTTGTTTATAGATTGTATCGCAATTTTCTGAACATTTATCACGAAGAAGACAGTAAATGACACATACTGTATTTTTAATAATTTATCAAATTTCAACATTATTTTTAAGAATACAATCGTGACGATGCTGCCTATTCTATGCATGATTTCAGTATAAAACAGCGTGAAAAGTTAGATCAATAGGTAACCAATAACATACTAAAGTTTAGAGAAGATTGAAGAAAAATTATGGCTTCTACACGAAAACTCAGTTTATCGGCTCTCCTGAAAAATTTTAAAATCATCATATACTGTATTCTTAAAAATCACGGCAGTATTATTCTGGTGTTTTGGCGATTAGACTAACATTCAAAAAATATCAAAATATCTGAATATCTCAAACAAATGAGTGAACGTCTTCTTCATTTCTTTATTCAAACAAATGAAAAACAAAGAAAAGTATCAATGGCTTCAACCAAGTTAGCTTCGCCCCTCCTTCTCTTTATCCTTTTTTTCCTCCCCCAAAACCAGGCGGTGGCGGGTATGAACTGGCGACAGGAGGCCCCTGCAGATTTCAGGGCAACACTAATGCCTCCAGCTGAACACAAGAACGCAGTCAAGGAAATGACGGGTGTATCAAAATACCGTCATGGGGTCCATATATGGAGACAATTACATCAGAGATACCAAGAAACGGCAGTGGAAATATCTAAAAAAAATATTCCTCTAGAGGCGGAGTAAAAAAAATAAATACTTATAAATCAACTGCACAATACGGTCAGCATGTTTGATGAAGTGCAAGCCTCCTTCAAAGACACCAACTAGGAGCTCATTTATAAAAAGTTGCCGTTTCACAACTTTTATTAACTCAAGCTTTTGCTTTTAATTCGGCCGTGGTTCCGAGTGCTCCTATCATTATGCAGTGATTATGGTTTGTTCAGCGCCTCTGCGACGCATTGGCGTTGTTTACTACCTCTCTGTAAGGATAAGAGTCCTGCATTGGGTGCAAGGCTTATTTCTCATCATAAGTTGGTAGGTTGGTTGGTGGGCAAACTGTTTGTTGGCGTAGATAATTATAATTTGAGCATTTGTTTGGCCAGGACAAAAAGTCATGTTCTTGTGTATCAGTATGTTGGTTTATGGGTTGACATTTTTTGTTTTTGATTAGCTAGATTTTTATGTGAATTTTTTTGGCTGTCTGGTTCATTCGTTTTTGGCTTGATTGGTTTTATGATAATCCGGCAAATATATGGAGAATTGAATGACTGTTTATGGTCTTACTAGCCTGATTATGCCCCGAAAGTTGAGTTTTGCCTAACAGGATGTATGGAAAGTTTGTTACTTGATGAATTATTGGTTGGCTGGTTGCTTGCTTTCATTTTAAGGCACAACACAGCAATCACCGCCACGTAGTGCTAAATATTTGATGAGACCCCACCCTCGCTAAAGGATTACAAGCGTGGAACCACAGTTGCCAAGTTCGAGAAGCCATGATCTGTAAACTCTTTTGATGATGCTCCGGGATGAAATAATGTTGATGTTAGCGGGTGTGTACGATCTTCATTGCTCTCGCTCAAATTTTATGTACAAGTAGTTGGAGCATAATGCTCGCCTACTACAAAGTAATCCCAGGCTTCAAGGCCCTTTTCAAGTGTGCGGGTTTGTGTCAGACTGTAACACACGACAGAAAGGTATCTGCAGAATCTGTGTTGTTGTTACCGCTGAAGCAGTTGGTGATGGTACAATAAAATCTCCATGTTGTTGTAGTTGTTGCTATTGTTGTTATTGTTGTTGTTGTTGTTATCGCTGTTGTTATCGCTGTTATTGTTGTTCTTGTTGTTGTCGTTGTTGTTGTTGTTGTTGTTGAAGATGATGTTATTTGAAAAGCAATTTTTCATGTCATGAGACAGGTAAGTGAGACTCTATTGGAACAATGTTTTATTTGCACAAAATAAGTACATACATTTATAAACAAAATTTTCAAAGTTGATTCGTGAGCGTGTGTGTCTACTCAAGGCTTGGAACCCGCAAAACAAAGCTAAAGATAAAAATCCCTTGTGTTAAAAAATATGGGAAAAAAAAAGAATTCTAAATGCAGTTCGATTAGAGCTTCTACATCAAAACATATTATGCAAAGAGCTAGGTCTCTTAATTAAGACCCGGCTTGAATAAAGCATATAATCTACTTTACATTTTTAGCGCTTGACTTGAATGTAGTAGTAGTATTAAATTGCTTCTTGAGTCAAATAAACTTCTAAATTGTTTCAAACTTTGGCCCTCGAGTGATACCCCCGTAAATCTCAGGCCAGATTTGGTAACGATTTCATCACCGGCGTATCTGTTTTCCTGGTGGACTGTGGAGCTCTTCATCCAACCATATATTATAGTGTATTTTAACTTTCATCGCTGCATTCTATTCTGTCTCAACCAATTAGGTCTTACACTGTCTTACACTATTATTACCGTGGGAAACCAAACCCTATAAGCGTGTCTTTGGTATATGGTCCGTCTACGACTGTATGATTGTGAGCTCAGAAGTAAATGAAATTACATCCGCACAAAAGGAAACGTAGATTTCGGAGAAGACATGGAAAAACAATAGACTTCACTTGGCATTGCGCCATTCCCATGGTAAAAGAAAATCGTGGTGCCACAAATTTTTATTTTTTTTAATTGTCATGTCATGACCCCTCATCGTTATAACTCTTTCGCCATGTTAATGAGTAAAATCAAAAGTGTTATACATATATATAGAAATATGTATAATGACATTATATTTCAAGGTTAAAATAATCTCTTCGAGCCCTGCATAAATATTCGATCCTGTTGCTAAATTGAAACGACGCAAGCTGTGCGGAATAAACCCATTGCATGATTGTAAGCTTTAATTTTTTTTTTCACGCATAAAGCACGCCCACTACAAGGTGATCTCAGGCTTTTAGGCTCAAACTCACAGGGATTGCGCAAATCTCAAGTCAAAGAAAGACCAGGAGCGCAGTTTAAGTGCTGTGCATATTTTTTCTTGCAACATTCCGACGTTTTCCCTTCGTCGGGTCTGGCGCCGAATATACTTACACGCTCAGCTGAAATTTGATTGGATTAGGTCTAAGGATTAAAAAAAAAAAAAACAAAAAAAAAAAGCGTCTGACAAATTTTGCGCCTGTGTGTGGAGTGGT
>BLXT01002413.1:1479580-1493357 GCA_019648995.1 Plakobranchus ocellatus
TACAACAAAGGGATTTAAACAAATCAAGATCAAACTACTGACGAGAGAAACGACAAACAAAAGGAAGATAGAAAAAAACCAGGTTGAAAAGAAAGAAGCTACAAAGCTACATTTAATTAACACTATGAACAGACGATAATATTAAAACAGCAACAAAACATAGATGTACAATACTCACTAATATCAAGCAGCAAAATAAAGTCATACTAATAATAATAATAAAAGCAAACCAGTTCAGTTAAAGTCCAAAGATGAACAATTGAATATATCCAACGACTTGGAGTTGACGGGCGTGACGTAGACAGAATACGGAGAAAATCCAATGACGAGATGTCAGCACAGCATACGGGTCACGCACTGACCTTTCAAAGGTTGCGTCACTTAACAGTAATTTCATTTGGTTTACTTTTGCTTTCGAATTCACAGGGAATAACTGAATGAATCATGGCAGCAACTAGATGAATTCTTAACTGATTTTTGCAGGTCTTAAGCCCTTCAAAATTATAAAATGCAAATTCCATTCGTAGCTGACATGAAATGATCCTCAGTTAAAAATAAAACCTTATTAAGGCAGTGTTATGCTAAGCACCTTCGTTTGGTTTATATGTTTTTGTTCTGTGATCTTCACTTCATTTGCGGAAGAATGTCAGTTTTTTGCCTGGCTACAACAGCAGTGATTATTCAATCAAGAAATATACTAAAATAAGGCTCCATTTCAGGTGGCTTATTCTTTGGTTCCCATTTTGGTTCATGAATTTTCACTCTTTTTTAAAGCGTTCTTTGCATTTAGTTTACTGCATGTATACTCAAGTTAGGTAGATTATAGTCCTTTCAGGTGCAGACAAATCTGCTTAAAGTCGTAATGTTATAAGACATTCTTCAGCATATAGGTAAGGCAAAACTCAATTTATATGCTGAAAAATATAACGTTTTAAAATCAGTAAATATTTCTTGGTTTTTATTTACCAAATTCGACACTAACATATAGGTATGTTCCTCAAAAAATTAAAGCTGTGAGATGAGATGTTCCAGAGCGAGTCTGAAGTAGGACATACTCTTTGTTCTAATAATTTAAAATTCATTGAGCATCTAGTTAATGTTTCTCATTCATTCAATCAATATAAAGTTTACAAAAGAATGTTCCTTGCCGTAGTTGCCAATACAAATATTAAGAGGCTTAATCTTGCAACTGATTTGCCCGGTTAACAGAATAGTCATCTGTAAATTATAACAAAGATGAAGTGCAAATAATGAATCCTATAAAAAAGATGAGTAATATAAAAAGAAACGAAAAAAATATTTTAGAAACCATTGCTCTTGCAAAGGATGACATAAATCATTTGAATATATGTTAAATAAAATACAATTTAACAGTAGGCAGCAATAATAAGAAAAGTAAAAGAAATACAGTTTAGCTAATCTATAAAATGTAATTAAAACCTTTTTAACCGGAAGTTTTTTTTATGAGATATAAAAAAACACTAATGGCTGGAGTTATCTCATCTTCATTGACATAAAAGCAAAACACGGATAATAACTATTGCGACATTTTTTATTGTTTCTAAAATCATAATTACTACTATCAAGCACAACTGCACATAGCCTTTTCTGAAATTTGAAAGTTCCTGATTAAAATACAACTTTCGAGCCGTCATAACATATTTTTCTTTTAATGCAGCATACATAAAGATTATAATATATTCTACTATGCAGACAATGTCTTACATTATTGGGTTTGTTATGCACAGTATAGGCATATCTTATTTATTAAGAGATTAAACTTTTTGCGCGGCGAACGTTTTTTGCAGGATATAATATAACTGCTGTGCATTTCCTGTAATTCATAGTGGCCAAGAAAAAATACCTGGATTCATCAGGACAAACTCTTGTAAAAGAGTCAACTTGAGCAAAAAATAAGGGAGGTATTTTGAAGTGTAGTAATAAGGTAGTGAACTGCATTTGTGGCGGCACATCGATCAAGATATGTAATGCATTTAAATTATAAAAAAAAAGAAGAAAAAAAAACTTGGTGAAGTTTTTATATAATATATAGCTAAATCCTCCTTCAAAACTGCAGCCCATCCTTGAGAGAAACCTGCATCATGCATGCTTTGACCCCCGTTGTCAAAATTGTGTGCAAGTATCGGTACAATTTTGGTTTACATTCAGCAGAATAGATTAGTAAAACCGTATATTTTTTAAAAGATGAGATTCATTTCTATCTAAAACAATTGTTGTCGACTTGGATGCATTTAGTTTTCGTTTTCCATCGGTTTTACAAAACTAAATATGAACATAAGCAGCAAGGACTATTGTGAAGAAGTGCTTTCTCTCTGTAAAAGAAAGAAAGAAAGAAAGAAAAATTCAGGATGTTACAAGCTTTTCAAACACCTTGGACCTAAAAAAAAACAACACCTTTTCTTTTTAATTCTCGTAAACTCGCAATCTCAATAAAACCAATATAATGCAAATTCCTTTCTCTAGGCCTCAAGGCGTAGGCCGCATTTCTCCAAGCCATTTTCTCTTGGCCATATAAGAATAAAAATTTGTAAGACTGCCTCTAATCTAGGCTTTCATTGTACACAAATAGATTTTTATGGTATTGTTATCCTCTATATAAAAAGGGCCTTTTATTTTTTTTTACTTTGTCCAAGACCTTAGAATAACCAATGAAATAGAGATGTAGATCTTTTTGCATTTCTAAATACCTTTCCATAAGCATTTACAGAGTGAATTTTGCGTTCTTAGTCTCTTTGTCAGACAAAAAGCCGAATTGTTTTGGAGATATTTCTGGTCTTAGACTCTTGCGCACTCTATGTATCAAAATGCGACAGGATTTTTGTAAAATGAATCATAAAATTGATTGTTCTATGAAGTTCACATTCTGTTGCTTTTGTGTTTTAGGCAGTACTATAAAAACAGATTTACAAAGATCTTCTGGAACTATACCACTTTCGTATATTGCATTAAGAAGTTTTGTTGTCAGATCTATTCCTATATTATCTAATGCTTTAATTATTCCTACTGGTGGGTTATCTGGTCCTGTGGCTTTTCCATTTTCATTTTCTTTATTGCTGAGTCTACCTCATTTGTAAGGATAGTTGGGCCGTCTCTGTTTTTCTTTATTTTGGTTTTTTTGTACCTATCATCTTTAAAAAGATCTTCAACATATTCTGACCATCTGTTTTGTATTTCCTTCTTTTCTGTTAACATTGTTCCGTCTTTTGATTTGATGCAGTCAGGGCTACTGCGTTTGATTTTCTTACCACTGTTGTCCTTAATTCTAGCAAGTATGAATTTGCTGTCTATATTTAGCTTTTGCTCTATTTGCTGACATTGTTGATTAATCCATTTTGCTACACTGCATTTTATTTTGATTTTTATGTTTGGGTTTTTGTATTTGGCTTCTACATTTTTTTGATTTGCGCCTTTCTTCCATTAAATCGTGAATTTATTTGTTTAGCCACTTTTTATGCTCTTTTTTATCTATTTTGGGAACGTTTTTCTCTATGACTCCATTAAGTGAATTTTTTTTCTGAACATAATTCTTCTACTTCTGAAACGTTTCGAGTCTCATATTTGTTATGCACAGCTATAGCAATTTCGTCTCTTAGTTTTGCATCAAATGTTAGTGAGTCCATTTAGAATTTAGGATTAGCCTTTGTCTTTCTTAATTTCCTAAGTTTTATCTGAAATTAGCACATTATTGGAATATGATCTGAATCACAGTCGACTCACGGCAGTGATTTCGATGTTTTGAAGGCGTTTCGGAATCGTTTCTGAATGAGAATATAATCTATTTTGTTACTAACTATATCACCGGGGCTTTTCAAGGTCCATTGTCGCCTAGGATGGTTTTGATACCAAGTATTTGGGATGATAAAATCATTGATTTGACACCATTCAATTAGCCTACTTCCACGCTGATTTACAGTCCCTATGCCACTGGGCCCAACAACATCTTTTACTCTTTTATCTCCAAATTTTGCATTGAAATTTACCATTATTACTATGATGTCCTGAGATTTCAGATAGCCTTTAATCTTTTCTATTTCTTCATAAAACCTTTCTACCTCTACATCTTCACTGTCAGATGGTGAATACACTTATCCCTAGATTTAATGGTTTGGCAATCATTCTGCTTCTATCAATGTTTATTTCATTTTTTGTCCTTGCAAAAATATTTTAAAAGGTTTTGTTCACAATCTGTGTGCATCCATGTGCATCCATACTAGAGTCAGTGCACGCCAACAGAAGCTGATAAACTTAATTTTTATGATGGCCCACGATCGTAGATCGCGTACTAGATCTTAAGTTACATTTATAAAGAAGAGCAACTTCACCTTAATCTAATTCCCTACTGAACTGATATCAACTGTCTCAACAATATATACAGCGCTGAGCAGCTCCTCATCTCTGTTTGAGTAAAGATTCTGATTTAAATAATATTATTGATGCTATACTTATGCTATATGAACCATGTAAAGAAAAAATGAAGAATTATTACAACTGTTCCTACAACATTACAAATATTCCTAAGGCAACCGGTTTCAATTTTTAATGACACTGTATAGCTTTATGATCTTTGCATATAGCAATTCACAAAACTTTATAAAGTAGAGAGAAAAATTATACAAAACAATCTTCTGAGTTCATACAAGCTTAACAAGACCTTTGAGCCTAAAAAAAAGTGCAGACACACCTATAAGGCGCTTAAATGTAGAACTACTTTCACGAAACCTTAAAATTTTCTTCTCTTATTTCGATACTGATTCTGGAAACAGTCCAAAACAGTGCAAGTGATTTGCAATTCAAAAGTTAGCGAAAGTCATGTAAAAGGGTTGCGTGCATAAGAAAAAAAAATTCGTTGTATCGGAATCAACAGTCAGGTAACATTTCCTAGAGTTTGAGATTAACAGAGCAAAGCAGACACCCAGAAAGGTAGACCACCTGAGGAAAAGAGATCTTTCAAGCAAATATCCAAATTACTTCTAAATGCAAAGGAAAACCAGGAGAAGCAAATCAAGCTTACCATAATAATGAGTTTCGAATAGTGAAATTACTCCAGACTGCTTTTGATAGAAAGAAGGGGCGTGAATGGGACGGAGCTTTACATTCTTTCGTAGTAAATTTAGATGCAAAATGTTGGTAGCGCAATGGTTAGCAAAAGCGCTCAAGATCTTTAGTAACCTTAGTATGAGGGGCAAACAAGCCTGGATCACCTTAATGTTATCAGGACAAAGAACATTCCCTTCCCCCCTTGGCTTGTTTTAGAGAATACAGATAGATTCCTTTGTAGAGCTATGTGCATATATAATTCCATGCAACAGATGCCGCTTCCAAAGGGATATGCCTTAATAACGATATTAAATTATCATATATTTAGCTTGTAGTGTTAAAAAAAGATGTCTTCAGTTTAACCTTTCGATGTCATTCTGAGAGATTATCTTATTTAAAGAATCCACGTTTGCTGCCTTTCGCCATGCCCATAGCGTCAAAAAGCACATCAACTTTTTTTTATATTGTTTGAAGCAAACAGAACATAGGACATATTTTATATAATGTATTTAAGGAGACATAAACTTTTGATAACGTTGTTTATAACTACACTAGTACATGCGTAGACAATACTTAAATTGAATTTATCTTAAATCAGATATTTGGCAATTTTGGTACTACATGTACAAATGCTAAGGCATTGATAGTCATAAAAGCGATGACAAACTAAGGCACTACATTAATAGATTTGGTCTTATTAGTGGGAGCAGCAAGTCCATAACATGAGGTGGAATATTAACTTTGTGGTAGAGACATGCCCTTTGGGATATAAGTACATACCATCTATCTAAACAAAATAAGCGTGGAAACACTTTAACGACTACCCCTGGTGGACTTGGCTGTCGATTAATTGGGTCAAACTTACCTAAAAATCTCTCTCGGACATGTTATAAACAGTTAGCTTTTACGAAAAAATTGATTTCGGGTGAAATAATTAATTACAACCATTCAAATGGTAACATGAGCATTATTTTAGCATTTCTCTTTTTAAAAAGGTACAAAATCTTATTTTTTCAGTAATGTAAGGAAGATCATCATCGAAAACACCAGTAATTGTAGTGTATACTTGTTGTTCACATCATAGCTAGAACAAACTCTATGGTAGTTTGCGCTGCAAATGCTGTTCTTAGAAGAGAGAAACATGTAAAAATTAAAAGTAATAATTCACGGCCTATTTGCTTCTTCCGTTATTATGTAATTAGGTCAAACAAGTGTCTGTTGGGCTTTGGATCGCCAGCTGTCTGTAAATGTCATATTTGGTCTGTCATAAATTCACGAATTCAATTTTCCTGGTAAACAAAGCCCCAAAACATTTTTCACAGAAAATGATCCACGTAATTACATAGCAAATATATTTAATCGATTGAGCCAAAGGCTTCTAATTGTCACATAATTGGAAATGTGGCACAATGGAGTACATTTGCAAAAGGCACGTAAATCGGTTTGAAAATCCGAAATCGGCCCATAACTTTCAGTTCTTGCCTTTTGTTGATTACATGTCTAAGTCTTTCACAATAGAATAAGTTGTCAGTTCATCGTTTAATACCTCTGTGACGAGATACAAGGCAATACGCCAATAGTATTGTTAATCACTTAACAACCATTTGCACAGTCTTTACTGCGGGAACAAAACACTGTCACGAGAGATTTCCTTTCCTGCGTAAGCATCGATTCCCTCTGCACCCTGACTGGTAGCCACAGCGAATCAGTCCTTGGCATGACTTTTCAGCTGGAGAAACAGTTGTCCAGACAAGTGTCCATAGTTTCTTATCCTCTCTTTGCTACCCCAAGTTGGATGGACTCGGAAGCTCTTGGACCTTGGCCAAGAACTTCAAGTTGATCTGGGTATCAACAACATTCACTATAATCGGCGGGCTGGACAAAGGATCAGAAACAGGCAATGCGCGGTGACGTTTGCAATGTCAGGGTCAGACAAGGTCGGCTTTGTTTGCGGATCTGAAATTCCCAAGGTTTCTAATAGGCGAAGGCCAAAGTTGATCTTATGCTTGAAGGACTTTACCAGATTGTCATTTCTTGCCTGGTACGCTAGATTCAGTCTAGCGAAGAATGCCAGATCACTCTTCGAGATACCAAGACTATGTTTGTTCGTTCGGAAACAGAGCAAATCTGTTCTGCGGGAGAGTGGGTTTGTGATTGGATTCTCTCGCTTAACGAAACGCTCCTCAATAAAGCTGCTGTGTTATTCCTGCCCTAAACTTGTGATCTCCTTGACTCTCTTCACTACCTCTTCGCTCATGATGTCCTGGGGTCAAGAAAAAGAGGTTGGGATTCCCCATTTTTTTTCAAGAGCAACAATGAGCTCATTTACTTGAGAGGAAAAAGTAGCTTGGAGACTGAGCAGCTGCTCGTGATGGTCTGTGTCAGTCGGCCCTCCTTTCAAAATTTCCTTTTCGATCTCCTTCACCATTCTTAACACCACCGGACCAGCAACCATCCATCGCCGAAGAGCATTAGAGCTATTTGTTAAACCCACAAATTCCCCTTATTCTTTCACAAGAACACTGCAATGGTCATGGGATTTGTCAAAAGCAATGGTAGAAAATATCCGCTTTGTTTTTCTTGCAAAAAAAATGCCCAAAATTCTTGAAAATGTAGGGGTGTGATGTTCCAGGATTATCGGATCTCTAACATAGACAGACAGCCAGTGTGCGTTCACATGGACCAATACAAAGATCCAAGGCAGAAGCTCCAACAAGCAATGAATATTGAGTGGTCAGTTCCAAGTCCGGTACTAACGCCCAGAACGCGAATCGTGGTAGGGTTCTTGTCATTTCTGGCTTCCAAGGGTCAAAGATGAGCTTTGATTGAGGATTTGACTTGGAGCATTTGTGAAAAGCCTGGAACAGTAAAACATATAATGCTGCTGCAGTCATCTGGTGTGCATGTCTTGTCCTGGGTACATGGAATGCCTTGAGGAAAGACTGTGGTACTCTGGACGAAGCATCGATAGCAGCTGCAATGACTCTGCCCCATCCATAACCACTGAACTAGTCTCCAAGTCTCCTAAATGGTGCTTGCTCGACGATGATAAAGTTTTATTCTTTGCATGCACCCGGCCAGTTCCACTGTATTGCCTTTGCAAGAGCATGCAGCGGCTGATCCATGGTAAGAACAGGAGTTTGTGTAACATTAAAATATTCTGTGTCTGCTTTAACCATGTCCATGGAATGCTTAACCAATGCATTCGAGTGAGAATTCTTATAAATAAGCGGCATCAGTCTGATGATGGATGTTTGGGTTCGATTGTCTGAACACTGAGGGGCATGGTAGGGAGCTCAAGACAATGTTTTCTGGTTTTGACGGGCTGTGTTTTCTATATAGACAGGATGTTTTCTAAATATTCATATTTTAAGTTTGTGCAGCTTCTGATGCAGTTTGCGGCATGCATAAACCATGACTTTCAGGAATTATTAGACACTCTTTTGGGGTTGCGAGTGCTGGGAGAAAGGCTCTATACTTCTTTGGAAGATGAGGAATGCCCTGATATTAAACAGCAGGACAGACTGCTCTTGTCCATGACCTTCCACTTTCCTGTGTTAGATTAAGGAAATGTTAGTACAGTGGAAAGAGTCAGAGACAGTTTTGAGCTTGGGTTGTGGTCGATGTTGTCCACAACTCCGACAGTGAAAAGCTTTCTCATCATGCTTATTGGGACTACATCTTTATGACGCTCAAATTTCTGGATGAGGCTATTTGCTATCTGTGACGGGATAGCCATTACAAGGTCTAGCATATCCCCATCCCCAAAGTAACCAATGTATATTCTAATTTTTTTTTGTTGTCTCGACGTGCACTTTGACCCTAAATAGATAAATAGGGGAATTTTCATTTCCTTGTTGTGCCACTGGAATGAAGGTTTTCTTTTAAACCTCCGGCATTTGAAGGTACGGAGTTGGGATATCGTTATGAAGCTTGTCTCTGAGAATTGTCAACAGAGTCTGGTTGCTCTGTGGCTGCTAGACCATGAAGAATGAAGGCAACCAAAGCTTTTAGAACTGCTAGCATTGACCTCTTCTGAGACTCGTCCGGAAATCTTTCATTGAAGGCGGACTAAGACTTAAAGTTTTCTTCCCAGACAACTTCTGCCGCTCTTGCCAACTGCAAGCGTTTTTAATTGCATTCCCGAGGTCTTTGTTAAACATGAGAACGACCTCTTTGCCTTTCTGAGATAAACAAGATATGGTCGGGTGGCCAGGATTTTTTTTCAGAAGCCCAGAATGCATCTTGCAAGGAACTTGGAGGCCTAGGTCTCTCAAGTGATTTTCGTACAGACGGTGAAGATTATGCATGCTGAAGACTGAAGCTGTTTCTGGGTCATGACTTAAGTTTTCGGAGCGTGCTATGGCATGCAAAGTCGAAGCGTCATCCTCTTCTCTTTCTTAATGTGCAAGTTTTGGTTTTCGTCTGTAAAAGGCTGTCACGCATTTCAAAGGGTATTTTGCTTCTGCATCCACCATATCTTTGTCTGTCAATTTTGTCAGCATGAGCTGCCATTCAAGTCCTGTGCATGACAGCGGAACTTGAAGTCCAAAGAGAGAGTCCATGCCTCGTGAGGACCAGCTGGGCCTGGAGGTCCGTCACGAAAAATTATAAAGGTTGTCTCTGACTGACCGTTGCAGGTGTGTCATTATCTTTTAAGACGAACCGGCCGTTTACCTGGTTTTGTTAGGAATAGAACTGGAGATTTTTTTGCTCTTTCTCTTTCGCTGCAAAACTGTATTGCTGATGTTTGTACGGCAGGTTCAGGGTTGAGTCAAGGTCTTGAAATTATGCTATGTTTTCAGCAACGCACTTGTAGCTAGTTTAATCTTTTTCAGTTGGAAACACCGTCGCCTCTTTGCTGCTTCTTGGCACAAAGCTCATGGAAACCAGTTAAAAGGTTTGAATGTGGGCTCTTTTTTTAATTTCAGGCTGTTCAACCTGTTGGTATCTTCTTGCTATCATCTTGCCCAACATAATTATCATGGAATAGAAACACGTAATGGCTGTTGGGCGATTTTGATCGGTATGGGATTTCATACTTTTGCCGTTATTCCAAGAGGGATGTGTGTACATCAACAGAACGAAATCCCAAACACACAGTTTAGTTGTACAAAACAGTGAACATTACAAGTTGGCTTATGTAAAATTTATTCTTATCAGGCAAGAGCTTTAAATGCAATAGTGATAGTTATTATTTTCCTTTATTTATTTTTAAAAGTCTGTACACGTGAATTATAACTATTGTACACGTGTTACCTAGATGAGTTACTATGAAGTAAAACCAAAGACTATACAATTCGTAAAGAAACCCAGGTTCTTTCTTCAGCCTATACGTTATGCGTGCACGGAGTCCCGTGGCCGACGCCCCTTTGTACGTGGGCCAGAGGAGGCCTCTCACTTGCATTACTCTATTATTGCGCGTTACAAAATTGAGCCTAGCCTATGATTTCAACTTCTCATTAGATCTTTTTCTTTTGTTCAACTGCTAAAATACTTTTTTGACACTTCTGTGTAAACTGCTAAAATACTTTAAACTTATGAATGATGTTAAATATATTGAGCGTGATTTTGCTTATTCATGATTACTATTTGAAAACAAACACATAGATCTAGATCTAGATCTATCTATAAAATCTGAATCTGTACCAACATATTATATACAGTGTATATATATATATATATATATATATATATATATTTATTTATTTATTTATTTATATAAAGTATATATATATAATATGTATATATATTATTATTCCAATTTGCTTATCATATACCTATTCATCTGCTCATAATTTTGAGGAAAGCTAAATTAACTTATTCTTCCTTCTCAAAAACCAAGTCGCAAAAAACATCAAATTATAAAAAAAATAATGTAGCCTTGACTTGTAACATAATTAAAGGGAGTGTCATGAAATGTATTTTTAACTGGTGACGAAAAATGAAAAGGTCGGCTAATAGACACACAGACGAAGATGTCAAATAGATCTAGATACAAAGATAAAAAAAAAAGAATGAGGATGAGAAACAAAAATTTTTCACGAGAGATAGATCTATACATAGATAGATATATAGACAGAGAGAGAGAGAGAGAGAGAGAGAGAGAGAGAGAGAGAGAAAGAGATTCAGAGAGATGAGGGGGAAGGAGGAGGGGGATATAGATCTATGAAGGGATAGAGTGACAAAGAATTATTACATTATTTAAGAATATGAAAATTGCAAATTATTATGGAGTGTTGGATAATGAAAAGAAAGAAAAAAATTGTGTATTAGATGCTCATTACTGCACAGATTTATCAACTTTTTTTTAAAGTCAAAGATGTGAAAGGGAAATGAATAATTGATATAAAAAAACATTTGATATTTCAAAAGAGGAAAGAGATTGTTGACTGACGATGCACATATGCCGCTTGGTGGCGCTGCAAGTTGGTTGTGCACAGAAAAACAGCTATCCTGAGTATCTTTACACTTAGATTATCTTTGGTAAACCTACACCAAACGTGACTTGTCCATATGGAAAAAAAAATCTGGAAAGAAAATATTGTGTGTTGAAAAATAGTATTATGGGTAATATTTCATTACTCGTTGAAAAGCCTTTGAAAAGTTTCTTTTAAGAATATACAGGCACTGTTTAGGCATGGCATGGGTACTTATCGCAGCGCGCATGCAAGGTTCCTTTATACGAGTGCGCGATTTGAAGCAACAAAGTGAGACGCATAATAGCCACATTAGCTTCCGCTTTGCTATGTAAACACGTTCTTGCCAACGTCACACATATTATCAATTTTTAATCGATCCCTGATCGAACCGGAAGTCTCGAAATGTGTTTCGACCCTCACAGTGAAAATTGAATCCATTTTTTATTGGTGTGCAAAGCGGCATGTTTCTATAATCTAGCTAACATCGAATCGACTTGCTCCCTTCACTATATGAATGTGCAAACCAATTCATTATCCATGTATGCACACATGTAAAATAACTGTATTTCTCCATATTACTTTTGTTCCCATCTAGAAATAAGTGGTACTGGGAAAAAGAAGGCCAAACAATATGCCAGAAAGACAAGCAGAAGTAGGCGCGGCGATGCGCAACATGGCGGTCTTCCTGTCATGGACGCTAACTTCCTTCCTATGCCACTGGTGCGCCAAAGCATTCCTTTCGTCCATCAAGGTGGAGATTCAGAAAAAACAAGAAACAGAAGCGAAATCTTTACAGTTAAGGCACAATTTGTGGGGCGCATCGCTGGTCACATTGGTCCAGATGGGTAAGTTTTAAACATACAATGGCGGAGAAATTGTGTGATATAGATAGATCTGCATAAGATGTCACAACTCAGAAGTTGCGATGTCAGAGGTGATGTGTTAATATATGGTGATTAGGGGCCTATGGTTTGAAACATTTTCTCTAGCAGGTCTAGAGAGAGGCACGTTCCACCTTTCCAGCCAAGACTGGCCACTTGATACTAGTTCTTTAAACAATTTGGGCTCAGCTTCAGAGGTCAAGAGGAAACCTTTTGCACAGCGTTCCTGCCCTCATCAGATCTCTTTCGTGGGCCAAAAGGCTTGGAAACTATAGTGAATATACCATGAACCAATGATCTATGAATTTTATTTTAGCCATTTTTATGGGTAAAGGCAGTGACGAATGAAACTGCAAATGTTCCTGGAATGTTTGGAAATTTTCGAAGAGAGGTTTATGAGGATCACATATCTTTTCGACCACCGCTACGGTTTCAAAATTATTTAAAGCCATTTTATATATTACTTGGACTTGTGCTGTTTGTGATCGGAGCATGCACAAATTTGTTATCTTGAGAGTTGAAACATTGAATGAATACCTTTAAATTTTTCTAAGGGTCTAAATCAAATTTGCCTCAAACTCATAGAAAAGTATCAAATTTTGGTCGAGGAATTCTAAATTTTCCAAAAATTTAAGATTAATGGCTCCATGGATGAATTCGAACACGTAGACTAATGGTTTACGTTGCCTATGCTACTGATTTCTGATAATAATTATAGAACAGAAAATTTACCGCAAGGCTTTGTGATGCTGAGAAAAATCTGAGATTGAAGAAATCAACAGGTTCATCTATGCATAAATTTAATTCTTTTTTAACATCTAACATCGACAGATCTAGACCTAGGTACAACATTGATTCTAAATCATTCGCAGTAAAAATTTTATACATGTACCCCCGCGTGCCCTTTCCCATCCTCCCTGGAAGAAAAAAAAAGTAGTCTCTTTTGGTCTTTTTGTTTTCACACCATTTTCAGTACGCGTCTTTTAACAATGCTTGTATGGTAGACCATATGGTATGTGGAAGGAAGAATTCAACGGTTTGTCGAAAAGTGCATGAAGGAAAATATAATTCATATATTAGAATTCGTTTTACCTTTAAGAGTAGCAAAATTATTTGAGAAATTAATGATAAAATAAGTTCCTAAATTACACCATAACTTATTAATTCTGAAATTTTCGTAGCCGACGTGCATTAGTTTGAGGAGTCAGTGGACAAAATATCCACGTCTACAACTAGCCTGTATATAGATACGGATGAAATAGTTTGAGTAGAAGGCAATCATATTGTATACTGTCTAGTTAATCCAAAAACCACCTTTCTGTACTGTTCTTGCTACAACTAGATTATTTTTATTGTTGCATAATGCTGGGTAATGCTACTGCATTCTGAAACCACTAAACATATTTATTTTAACAT
>BLXT01002413.1:1503334-1516918 GCA_019648995.1 Plakobranchus ocellatus
TCTTGAATAGATATAAATTAAATGAACTCATAAATAAATTATTGTGCAATATCTTCTGAGACTGCATTTTTCCTTTATTTTGCAATGTTGCGGTGAGTTATAGAATGTATAATGTGCTTTAAAATAAAGAAAACTGCACGAAATAGTGAGAAATTTTGTGTGAGTGTTAAGCATTATGAGCTTATGGTGTCTGCCAAATTTTGTAGCTCTCGAATAATTAGAACCTATTAGTTGCTATGGAGATATATTCAAAACTTTAAACTCAGTTTTCTCAATTAAACGAATTTTTGCTTTTCACGTACCAACCATCTTCAAATGCCCAGCCAAAAATCATCCAATTGACATACACTTGGTGTCAAATTAAAGCTTAAGACCTGACCTATACAATGGTATAAATATCTCAAAACAGCCCGAGGGTACCTTATGCCCCGTATTGACAGAACGCTTCACATATGAGCATGTATAGGACAGTTTTACTGAATAAGTGGGATGATGCCATTGCCATTAAAAAAAATTACAAACTCGTAAGACAACAAGTCTTTGATGCTTTATTAAAATTAAAATCATTCATGTGGGTGATATGGACAAAATGTTTTTGATACATAGCGACAGATTGAAAAAAGTCAAAGACAAAAAGTTTCAAACAGGTTATTGGCTATCAGAATAGTTTGAAACAAAAAAACAAAATATCCTTTTACTTAATTGAAGTCAGCATTAAACATATTGTCATGGTGGAGAAAGAAAATCTGGTAAAATTAAAATGGTTTCACATTCCAAACCATGGATTTCAATATTTTCTGGTTATATCATAACCTCGCAGTTACAGTATCCTCTATGAAAGCAGAAATTTGGTGAAAGAATGCGTAAAGAATGCTTTGTTAGTTGTTTAATATGTCTTTGTCACCCATCTTTTCCTATATATTCTTCACCTGCATTAAGAGCTTTTTTTCCTTTTATTTCTTTCCCAGTTCTCGGGTTGTATTTGCCTTTTTTTCCACTTTCCACGGGATCTGGAGTAGAGCAAAGTGTTTTGAGGCAACAACTGAAATAAATATGGAGTCCTTTTCGTTATTCTCTTGCTGATAAGTGCCGGTTGAGATTCTAGCAAAGAGCCTATCATCCCCTGAACGACCACTCTCCGTCATATATTCCCTACTTGGCCCTGGTACGCTATCTGACAGAACAGTGTTATCTCTATCATCGGCTTTCAACATTCTTTCGTTTAGCTCTGTATCATAAGATTCATCTCCAGTGGATTTATCTTCTCAACTCTGAATCTCACTCAGCATGCAGTTCATGACACTCAAACAATCATTTTCAATACCAGTTGTTTTATCACTCTCTATGCCCTATCCCATCCCATCCGCTCATCTTGTTCATCTCAGTAACTTGAAGCCATTCTGGTAGTCTCAAAAACGGCAGAAGCATCTCCATGCGCTGCTTCAGTAACCTTCACTTCCTCTCTGTTAGGGAGCATCAGACACTTCAGAGGCAGATCATCCTCGCTGCTGCTGTCCCTGGCAACTCTGTGAGAGGAAATGTTAATGTATTTAAATTAGATTTGCTTTATATCGGTCTTCTGTTCCTGAACGATCGTATTACATGGTCGTAAGGTTATCCAAATGGTATAGATTGTCCTGTTTAAACTTGTGAATTGGCTGATTTCATCTTTCAAGGGTGAAATTTTTGGTTTGTAGCATTATATTTTACTAAAAACACTAATAAGCCATATTTCAAGAAATGTTTAAGACATAACAAACAAACTTACAGCCCATAAAGATGTTAGGAAACGGTATTGACTTGAGAATGTTAAGATGCAGTAGGGCACAAGGTGTATGTATGTTTGCCAGGGGTTCCGGGCGGCTGCCTACTAATTTATTGTTTCTTCCTTAGTTTTTTTTTCCTTTCCAGCTGACCCCACTCTGAATATGAGCTGTTGAAGTCTTCCTCTATAAACTAATAATCAGCAATATAACCACATCTGACATATTATTGTCATCTTTTTTGAAGCCTCGTCTCCGCCGCATGTACTCAACCTCCTTCTTCAAAGACGATGTATTCATCGCTTCTTACAATACGAAAATATGCATGGGTCTATGAAGGACATGGTGTAAACAAATCTTCTCAAGATACAAAGAACATCATAGATTCTATATAATATAGCTCCATGACTTTACAGAGAAAGGGGATCGAGTAAAAGTAAAGTGGGTCCCACGTTTAGTCCAAGCATAGGGGAACCAGGACTAGGGTCCTGAGTAGGGTGTCTACTTTCGCCGGGTCTTAAGAGACCTAGATATCCATTTAGTGTTGGGTGGACACGGATGAGCAATGACTGAGATTCGAATCCCGGACCTCTGACTTGGTAGCCAACTGCCCTACCAGATGAGCCACCGCTTCCCAGAAAGGGGATACTTTCCTTAAAATTCTATGAAATAGACTGTAAAAGGCATACAATTTTACTAAACGAAAAAATGAAAAATCAATTTTGCGTTATAATGTCCTATAAAAACAGGAAAGAAAATTGAGGAAGGAGGAGGGATTACTGATGCAATAAACACCAACAAAAGAAAAACACCAAAAAAAACTTTGTTTATGCTTATGTTCTAAGAACAACTGATTTTAAGAAGTATTAAAAGTACTTACTTCCATATCCTTTTCTAAATCAGAGTAGCTCATCTCCATTGTTCGTAACTCTAGAACTCGCAGCTAACAAGCTAACAGCACGTTGACAAAAGAGCAACAACAGGAATAATGATACAAAAAATTACGATGCCGGTAGAAGACACGATGGTAGAACCCATCCCATCTTGGAGTTTCCTATCCGCACCTATAAACCTGAACCGTCCTCATCAATTATAGTGGTAACTTCGTATGGAACACCATTGCATCTAAAATAATTTCGCACTGTACAGATTGATTATTTGAGTAACTATCGTATCTCTGTAATTTATGTAATATGATTTACCGCGTCAAACTGGCAGGCAAAGTATAGTATCTAGGTGTTGCGATACCAAAAAATGATACCGTTGGGTTCCAAAGTATTGTATGTCAAGATACGATAGTTTGCTTTCGAAAAAAATGATGCATGTATGATAACATACTTTTTTAACCCCTCAACATTATTTCATTTGTGGTAGTACCGTAATGGCTTTTGGACACGTGGTGTGACTTAGGAAGTGAAAGCGTTTATAGTTTAGTACAAAAATATCGCATCTTGAGTTACGATAATTTGCTTCCCTACCCTCGCAATTTTGAGTCCAGTTTCAGTGCGATTTTAGAAAGGACCGTGGCAAATTGGACAACTTGGTTCGGTTGGAATATTCATTAAAAAGGCTTCTGCCAGGAAAAAAAGTTCTGCCTTTTTTAACTTGAAAAGTGTGTCATACCACCTTGAAAAATAGAATTTTAAAGGACCTGTTCAACTTCGATTTTATAGGTAGATTGCCCATTTTTATTTCAGTATTTCTAAAAATATATATTTTAAATTTATAAAGGGACACACGTTTTCTGCCACCAACTGTAAAATCATGAAAATGGTGTTCACAAGGCAGTATTTTGTACCCTTTTCCTTTTAATTTAAAAATAAGCAATACCATTATTATTAAGTCTGTAACTGGAA
The DNA here is from genome assembly GCA_019648995.1 of Plakobranchus ocellatus. Taxonomy (NCBI): domain Eukaryota; kingdom Metazoa; phylum Mollusca; class Gastropoda; family Plakobranchidae; genus Plakobranchus; species Plakobranchus ocellatus. The sequence continues at coordinate 1,506,954 of BLXT01002413.1, forward strand.
ATGTAAATTCTGCTTTATTTGTAGATTTTTTTTGTTTAGCTATCTTCGCTAATGGGAAACATTTGTAGTATCTCCAGCGTACCCTCCAGCTTTGAATTATATATCTCTATCTATCTATCTATATATACATACGAGGGCAGGCTGGTAATTAAGTTCCGTTTGCTAATAACTCAGTCGATTTTCGTCACATCGACCTAAAATTTCATACATATACTCTCGAACCATTTTTCTAGGCTTAACTAGAACAACAAGTTTGTGTGACATCATTTGTACTCATAATGCAGTGACGCGAAACACGTGATGGGGTAGCCATGTTTATGAGACAATGGCGACCTCCAATGACCTTCTCATTAAACAGCGCTCTGTTATCGAGTTTTTGGCAGCTGAGGGAGTGTTCTGCTGCAAATATTCATGCAAGAATGAAGACAGTTTATGGTGAAATGTGCATTTCCAAACACCAATAACAAACAACACAGTGAAACAAAATCTATATCTAGGCAGGAGAGAGAAAAGGAATGAGAGAGGAGAGACAAAATGAAAGAAAAAAGGATACACTGGCAATCGTTGTGTACAGATTTATATCAAATTATCATCATAGAATGATTTAGTCATTACTTTTGCTTTGTTCATCATCTGCGACATGTTTTTCCTTTTAAAAAATCGTCATTATTATAGGCCTATGAATCGGCTAGGTTTAGGTTTAAATGCTTTGCAATTTTCGAGTCATTCATTGTGGCTGCAAATACGCATTGCTCGTCTTGATGAAAATGTGAAGGAATGATCTTTGAAAACATCATTTTTGGTTGCAATAAACTTAAAAAATAATTCTTTGAAAGGTAAAAACCCAATTATATATAAAAATATCAATGTTTTGAAGACCTTTATTGGTCAAGAAAAATAAATTGTTTTCTTAATCAATCATTGGATTGCGGGCTATTTTGAGTCAGCAGATGTATAAGGTTATCTCAATAAAACCGCAGCGTATTCAACCAGGCTAATTTTTATTCATGCTCACTGTTTAGAATGTAACAGCAAGAAATTGCCGTTTAGTTTGATGTATAATATTTGTAAATTTCTTCTTTCATATATCATCATCATCATTATTATTAGCTTCCTCAGTATATCGATATCACCATCACCATCACCATAGGAACTTGCTTATGTTCTTCACTGTCCTTCTCCTCCTCTTCCACCAGCGTTGTTTTAAATTATTGCAATCTTTTTTTCTTTGCATTTTTCTTATTAGTCATTGTTAAAGTGTAAGGGGAAAAGAGCAGGCAGATCAGAAAAAGAGAAGAAGTGAACTATTGTGTTTTCCCGCATTGATACAATAGACATCCATTTACACTGGGCCACACAAAGTCTAAATTTTTATGGCAATCTATGACTTGAACATATTAAAATTTGTACTATTGTGATCTTTTGCTGAATCTATTTCTAGATCTAAAGCTAACGAACTTGTATTGCTTTTCGTGAGATCGTTTCCTCCTGCTAGCAATACTCCTACATACAAAACAAGTAAAGAAGAAGCAAATAAAAACGACTCGTTGACTTCTTTCAGATGATTTTAGTGCTGCTTCACTTAAATAACGAGGCATTTCTTCGGAAGCTTTTTATCCCTCTTTTGTTTTTTTAGAACATCTTTCAAGCCAGAATTATGGGAAATAAAAACGCTCATTGTAATAATGTTCCTTTGCTAAACATCTTCTCCTGTCCTGTCACTGCTCTTTCTGCTTCTATCAATGTTTCTTTCAATCTCTTTCCATGCAAAATTGTTCAAAAATGTTTAGTTGACAATCTGCATCCATGTGCATCCAAACAGAAGCTCATAAACTGAATTGTTATGATGACCCATGATAAGAATAAAGTTATATCTTTTGGTTAGACAATTAATAACAGCGGGCCTTTTTAAAATGATAATTTCTTGAAATTTGATCTCGGTGTCTTCTCAGCTGGTTTATGTTTTACTCTACTTCTCTCTCTCTTTCTCTCTCTCTCTCTCTCTCTCTTTCTCTCTCTCTTTAAGTATGTATGAGAGTCTCTCGTTCTTTCTGTCAGTCTCTCTTCTCTTCTTTTTCCATGCGTGCCTGCGTGTTTCTGTATATGACTTTCTCCGTCTGTCTAGTGCTACACGTCGATTACTTTCAGTCTTTCGCTCCTTCTTTGGCACAGAGGAGATGATTTTTTGAACAGCAGAAAAATAACCTGGCCCCTAGATTTGAAAAACTTGGAGTAATAGAAATATTTTTTCCTACGCAAAGGTGCTCTCTTGATATTTTTCTTGCGCGGCAAATGGAGGCGCTAGTTGTAGTGTTCTCACCTTAGAACCTGAAGGCTTCTTCTGTCGCTGATTCGAACTCCCTGCCTGGAGGGTATCCAAAGTACCGAGTCATATCTATCCCTTATATATGGAAAAAAAGACTTGTTTATATCTACCACTCCCCTTCCCCCTCCTCTTGTCTAGCTCTCTCTGCAATCCCCTCCCACACACACACACAAACACACGCAACCACACACGCACGCACACACACACACACACACACACACATACATAAATTCGTATCATTCATCGCTCCGTTGCAGCTATAATTTTTCATTACAAACATTTCGACTAAGTTTTCCAAGAACCACAAACCACGCTTTGTGAATGTCATCAATTGTTTTTCCTCTTTTTTTTCTGTGCCTTGCTTATTTTTATGACTTTAGAGGAGAATGAATGACCTTGCCCTGTGTCGGAGGGCACGGCACACTCGCGCTGAGAATGGGTGAGAAATTAATACCCTGCCTCAGTCTTGATCCAGCCTCCGATCAGAACAGAGAGATAAGGTACGGCAATACTGGCGCTGCGAGTAGCAAACTATATTTCATTTTCGGTCCTTTATTGTTTTCTTTTTTAAACAGATCTAGTTGTTTTTTTTATTAATTCGTTTTATAGTCTAGATTATTAGATTTGTGTTGCCCGCTATTTCACTGGGTCAGCACGAGCTTTGGTCAGGTTGAGATCCACAATAATTTGTCTTGATCTGGGCCTAATATAGTTTAGTATTATTAGTTAGTATTTAGTTAGATTAAGTTAGGTTAGCGGTTTTTTTTTTACATAGGTTTTAGGAATTAATATGTCTGGCTTTGTCATACCCCGGATCGACTTGGATTTGGATCTGGGCGTTAATGTGGCCATATTTGTTAATTTGATAGATTTAATCTAAGTTTCTCTGATTCAGAATTCATCTGATCTAGAACTAGTTTAGGTCTAATTTTATAGAATTAGTTTAGAACTAAAGTATTTAGTTTAATTAGATCTAGTTTTTGTGATTTTTAAAACTTTGTGCTATTTTGATGATCAAATAATTTATTCTTTATTAATATTGCCTTTTCCATATGTAAATTTTCTCTAGTTGTTTCCAATTAGATAGATATGTAGGTTTGTTTTTTAACATATTTCTTTTTCTTCTCTTTTTGATCACCCTAGGTAGGCTAATATCTCTTTTCTTTTCCCAAATATATAATGAACATCTTTAATTACTTTTGCTCTGTTTTTCTTTACTTATTCACCTTTTCTTTTTTTGTCACTGTTTTGGTAAATCTCTTGTGCTGTGAAACCTAATTTGATTTTGCGATTCACTGTTCATTATTTATCAAATTGTATTAATAAGAAAAATATACGATTATCTTTTCTTTATCTATTTTACTAAATGAAAAAAAGAATAAGTCTTTTCTTACATCAACTATTGATATTTCATATAATTCAATTTAGCAAGTCAATGAAATAATATTTTTAAAAATTTAAGTTATTTTTTAAGTGAATTAAGAGAAAAACAGTCCAGTTAAACAAAGTATAAAAATAATTTGGCATTTTAATTGCTTTCATTGAGTAATATTTATAATAGTTTAAGTATCACCATTTTTTTATTCTTGTATTGACTTGTGTCTGTGCTATTTTTGTAGTGAGTAAGTGCTATGAAAGTAAACGTCAATACATGTAATGTAGAGGATTTACAAAAATCCCCTGGAGTTGGCGAGAAGACCACTCAAAAAATTATTAAAACAAGGGGTGAGTTCCCATTTACGCTCCACTCCCTATGTGATCTCTTGCGGAAGGATCCAGGAGATAGATAAGGTAGTGATGACTTGTCTGATATGAAGAACACTATGGACCTTTGTGACGAAAGGAAGCTGCCTTTTCATGGGAAGAAACACGCCCAAAAAAAGCCTGTGAGGTCATACACGCCAACAGATGAACAACGGGAGGTCCCGCCAAAGTCACAATATGACAAAGACCGCCGACATAGGCAATACTATGCAGAGCTCCTGGAGGACCAATATAGAAGGCGTTTTCGTGATTACCGGAGGTCTGGGCAGATTCACAACCGCAACTCGGCGAGACGATAATATGGTTATGACTCAGATGAACCTGAAAATAAACTCAGGCAAACAAGGAAGTTCATCCAACCACCTAAGTCATGAATCTACTTAGGAAAGTCTAAATGGGCAGTCTTCGAATTAAGATTTGTGAAGGAACAGATGTTCTCTGTTCAAGACAGTTCAAGAGGCCCCAAGGCGAGAGGTCTCGTACTTGTAGAGATAGGTAAGGATGGGAACAGTACAGTCCACAAAGCCCTCACACCGCGAGGTCTCCTGCGTGTTAGGACAGGGCACAAGGGGACAGCACAGCCCAGGGGCCCCCACGGCGACAGATGTTGTACGTGTAAATTGAAACCCACAGCCTCACCAGCAATCAAGAAACCCCCCGCGGCGAGAGGTCTAGTGCGTGACGAGGCAGCAACAGACTATAAATAATATATGTGTGTGTATGTATGTATGTATGTATGTATGTATGTATGTATGTATGTATGTATGTATGTATGTATGTATGTATGTATCTCATTCTCTCAGTTGATTGAAATCTATTTGAAAGAATAATAAATATTAGACCCATCTATCTTTACCCAATGGTATGTCCTTTCATTCGATTGTTTAGTTTCTACAAGAGACTGGAAATGGTTTAGGACTTTAATTCATTTAAAAAGAACCTTACGACCTTGCGAATGCAATAAGTAACGGGAGGTAACTGAGAAGGGTTGGGCCAGCTGAGTGTCTGTCGAGGCGACCCTACATACATAGAGATATCCTTGATGTCTGTCCACGAGTTTATCAGGTGTACACAAAACACATACCGGACAATGTTCAGTGACAGTTATAACAACGTGACTATCCTTTTGAAGTGTATGTGTGTGTCTTTAGACGGAACAGAAAGAGGCATAGCACCTGGAACCCAAGTGTTCACGGACGTGAATATCCGGAGCGTGCATGGGGTCTGATGGCGGCCAACGTAGTGGTAGAGTATTTGGGGAACATCACAATGCACATATGTGACCTCCACACACATTCTCTACCTTAGGTGGGGACCGCATCTTTAGGACGCGGAAGTGTAGAAAATATTAATTTCTAACGCAATGTTTATTCTGTATGAACCATGTAAAGAAAATTAAGAATTATTACAACTCTTCCTATAATGAATATTTTCAAAGCAACCGTTGAGACATTACATAGCTTTATGATCTTTGCATATTACAATTCACGAAACTTTATAAAGTAGAAAGACAAATTATTCAACACAATCTTCTGAGTTCATAAGAGCTTAATAAGACCTTTGAGCCTATAGGATATTTAAATGTAGAACTACTTTCACCAAACCTAAGAATCTCCTTCTCTTTTGTCGATAATTATTCTAGAAACTGTCCAAAATAGTGCAAGTGATTTGCAATTGAACGTCATGTAAAAGGGTTGTGTGCACATGAGAAAGTTCAATGTATCGGAATCAAAAATCAGGTAATTTTTAGACATTTCGAAGAGTTTGAGATTAACAGAGCAAAGCAGACAGATAGATAGATCACCTGAGGAAAAGAGATCTTTCAAGCTAACGAAATATCCAAATAAGTTCGAGATAATTAGGAAGTTCAAATACGTGTAGAAAACCGGGGAAAGCAAATCAAGCTTACCATAATAATGAGTTTCAAATAGTGAAATTACTCCAGACTGCTTTTGAGAGAAAGAGGGGGCGCAAGTGTGGCGGAGCTTTACATTCTTTCCTAGTGAATTTAAATGCAAAATGTTGGTGGCGCAATGGTTAGCAAAAAGCGCTCAAGATCTTTAGTAAACTTAGTGTGAGGGGTAAACAAGCCTGTGATCAAGTTAAAGTTATGAGAACAAAGAACACTCCCACTCCCCCTTGGCTTCCTTTAGAGTATGCAGATAGATTCCTATGTAGAGCTATGTGCATATATAATTCCTTGCAACAGATGCCACTTCCAAAAGGATATGCCTTAATAAAGATATCAAATTATCATATATTTAGCTTGAAGCATTAAAAAAAAAGATGTCTTCAGTTTATATGACGAGCGTATTTAAAGAACATTGGTTTTTTTTTTTTTTTTTTTTTTTAATGAAATGTTTTTATCTAGTAATAAAGGTTTGAATTCGAGTTTCAAACTTTCAATATTTCTTAAATTTGATGCATACAACTGCCTTGTTGCCATGTAATGTCACTACTGATTATTAGCCGGTTTTCGTGCCTTGATTCACGAAGACGGAAGTGCATTTCTCTGTTAAATACTAGCTCATCGTGTCAGCGATTGAGCTTATCTTTTTTAATGCACCTATGTGCTAAATCGGAGCCTATTGTGTTTCGTCCCTGTGAAAGCTTTCGCATTCCACTGCAGTATGTTGTTAATCCACTTTTTCTTATGTCTGTCTCTCCTGAATCCCCCATCCTCTTTTTATATCCTGGCTTTACACTGTCTGGTAATATGGCGACGTATCCAATGCCCAGGATAAGCTTTGAAAACTTTAATTTTTCTCTTATTCAATATTTCAAATTCTTAATGGCGATCAAGGCGTCGATCAAAATCATAAAATAGGATCCTGATTCATCGATCATTTCTCTATTTTCCAATCCCTCGTAAAGTTTGTAAACTTTTTCGTCGCCTTCATCATGTCTGCTGCCTTTTGCCATGCCCATAACGTCAAAAAGCTCATCAACTTTTCTTATATTTTTTTTTTTGAGAAAACGGAACTTATAACATATTTTATATTGTATGAAAGGGGACATAACCTTTTGATGAAGTTGTTTATTACTACACTGATGCATGCGTAGACAATACGTAAATTAAACTACTCTTTAATCCGATACTTAGCATTTTGTTACGATATGTATAAAGGCTTAGGCATTGATGGTCATAAAAGGGGATGACAAGCTGACGCAGCATATTAATGGATTTAGTCTTATGAATATGCAAAGCAATTGCTTATCCATGTATGCACATATATAAAATAACTATATTTCTACATCTTACTTTTGTTCCCATCCAGGAATAAGCGGTACGGTGAAAAAGAAGGCCAAACACCATGGCAGAAAGACAAGCAGAAGTAGGCGCGGCGATGCGCAACATGGCGGTCTTCCTGTCATGGACGCTAACTTCCTTCCTATGCCACTGGTGCGCCAAAGCATTCCTCTTGTCCATCAAGATGGAAATTCAGTCACAACAAGAAACAGAAGCGAAATCTTTACAGTTAAGGCACAATTTGTGGGGCGCATCGCTGGTCACATTGGTCCAGATGGGTAAGTTTTTAACATACAATGGCGGAGAAATTGTGTGATATAGATAGATCTGCATAAGACGTCACAACCCCGAAGTTGTGAGGTCAGAGGTGATGTGCCCATATATGGTTATTAGGGGCCTATGATTTTAAAAATGACAAAGATTCTCCAATAGGTCTAGATGGAAGCACATTCCATATTTTTTGCCAACACTGGCCAATTGACACAGGTTTTTTAATCATAAACAATTTTGTCTCAGCTTCGGTTATAAATAACAATTCTTTGGCACAGCGTTCGACGTTCTTGCCCTCATCAGACCTCCTTTGTGGCCCAAAAGATGACGATCATAGCATACTTGGTTTGTTGAAAAATGTGTTTTGTTTAATAAGTAACTGGATAAACAATATTTTTAACATTAAAATAAAAAATGCAAACATTGGTAGGCAGCATACATTATACAGAACTTTATTGGTCAGTCAGTTATATACAACTCTCTCTACGACCTAAAACAAAGCATGTAAAGAATCCAAAGAATAGCATAATCACTTGTTTCGGCAGTTGAGGATGCGATACAGCGTGAGTTACACTGATGCTCAGCTTTAAGGTTATTACATTGCCTTGCCCTACACTTTTGGCGCCAGTACAGTTGTATCTTGTGAAGCCTTGTCAACCTGAAGCGATTGAGAAATCATCGCCCAGCGCAGTGAAACTGTTTTTTCGGTGATCACATCGGCAGTGCTTAGAAGGCATCGAGGGCAAAGATTGAATTGATTGCTGGAATACAAACCACTGAAAATACTTACTTTTGGCATTCTTGACAGAGTGATTTGAACAGCTCAATGGCCTTAGAATGTTTGCATACTTTTTTGTAGCTCTTTTCACATATGGTCTCTTCCGCCATGGCCTGTTGATATGTGGGCGCTCTTGACAACGTCAAATTCTCCTCACGTAGCAGAGTGGCGACTCCTGTCCTGTCGAACTTTTCTTAATTAGTTTTTCTGTAGGCCCGCACTGGACTACTTCATACCTGAAAACTCAATTAACATCTTAAACACACGGACAGAAGGATAAACTGACAAGAGATGTAAAATATCTGTCTCTCCTGTCGAGCAATACTAGGAATTCCATACAAACGCAAATCGTCACACCATAAAAAAAAGAGAGAGAGAGCGAATCAGCGTGGTTGAAGTGCAATTACAGAGAGATAGACAGACAGACAGACAGAGATAGAGAAAGAGAGAGAGAGAAAGAGAGAGAGAGAGGGAGAGAGAGAGAGAGAGAGAGAGAGAGAGAGAGAGAGAGAGAGAGAGTTAGAGTACTTCATATCTGAAAACTCAATCAACATCTCACACACACGGACAGAAACTTACTTCTTTAACAGAGAATATCCGAGCCGCCCTTCGGCATGGGGATTGTCAGCTGTTGCTTTTTATGGTCTTCTGATGGTTCAACTTGGGAATTTCTCTCTCTTCTCTAACTTTCTCTGTGTCATTAAATCCTTTTTTTCATTTCTGCTCTCATCTACGTTCTTTTTAACTCAACCTATTTCTCTCTCCATCTCCTCCTCCTCCTCCACGTCTTCCCCTTCTCTCTCTCTCTCTATCCGTCTCTCTCTCTCTCTCTCTCTCTCTCTCTCTCTCATCTTTAAGGACGAGAGTAAGTAGAGAAAAATAAGAAGAAAAGGAAGACAAAGGAAGATAAGAAAATGAGATAGGAAGTAGGAGAAGCAGAGAGAAGGCAAGAAAGAGAAAGAAAAAAAGGAATACTATGCAAGCATAATTAATCAATAACGTCATACAAAAAGAGAGCAAGACAGACGTCACAGAGAGCGGAGAGAAGAAATGAGAGAACGGGAATGAGTAAATGAAAGACAAATAGTGTCTGGTAGATAGATAGATAGATAGATAGATAGATAGATAGATAGATAGATAGATAGATAGATAGATAGATAAGAATGAAGTATACCACTCTGTGAGGCAAAGAAAGATCAGGGCTTTAAAATATCTTGAAGTAATTTGGACAAGCGTTCGCTTGATTTCTGTCCATAAAATGTCATTCTTTTCATGGGATTTCGCAAAAATCGAATCCTTATGGAAATCGCGATGGGAAATGTGCAGTTTTCATTTAAATGTAAATAACTAGATTTTGCGATAATTTTTTTACAACTTAATTTTGCATTTTCGTGAATGTTTTCTCTTAAAACTATTTTCTTTCTTTGCAAAAGAAAAATACCATGATTGATCAAAGTTGTTAGTTTTTTTTCTTTAATTGAGTATGTAGTCCGTCGTGTTTTTATGTTTTGTTTTTTGTTGTTGTTGTTTTTTTTTTTTTTTGTTTTTTTTTGGTAACATAAATAATATAACAACGA
>BLXT01002413.1:1546666-1558152 GCA_019648995.1 Plakobranchus ocellatus
TTTTTTTGTTTTGCTGTTTTGTATTTTAAGATCTATTATGTAGCTCACACAAAGTGGAAATCGCTTTCCGTTGAGTATAATTTATTTATACTACCTTTATTTTATTTTTAATGTCATTTTTTAACATCGGAGATACTCTAAAGCATTATTCTGAGGAAAGATTGAAATGATTTGGACGTTCTGAAATGTTTCGTCTCTTTAAAAAATTTTTTAAAGTATCATATTATATCAAGAAGTTCCTTTAAAATTACTTTTTCTCACTCAAACTCTAGTATTTTAAATGCATTATCCATTCTTTTTTAAAAAGCAAATGTTTTACAACGACAGCAGAAATAACCGTAGGGATGAGTATGTGTGGGCACCCTCTAGTACTTTCATATCCAGTGTAAATGCTGAACATTTTCCAAAGGCTTTCATGTTTCGTGTTAAATGCTGAACATTTTCCAAAGGCTTTCATGTATCGTGTTGAATGCTGAACATTTTCCAAAGGCTTTCATGTATCGTTTTGAATGCTGGATATTTTCCAAAGGCTTTTATGTACCATGTTGGATGCTGAATGTTTTCCAAAAGTTTTCATGTACCATGTTGGATGCTGAATGTTTTCCACAAGCTTTCATGTACCATGTTGGATGCTGAATGTTTTCCAAATACTTTCATGTACCGTTTTGGATGCAGGATATTTTCCAAGAATATTAAAAATACACCAGAGGATACAGAGATGACTGTAGGTTTGGATCTATAGCTTTATGAATGAAAAATACTGATATGAAAACATCTTGAATTAGATCTACATTGGGTGATCACTAGCATTAAAATCAGAACATAAATATAGTTTCTTAGTCATTTGAATGGTCAAAGGAGACTTGACTGCCTACAACTCTACACTTCTCAATAGGGAAACAGACATCAAAGGAGAGGCTGGAAAGGCAAAGAAAATCATCTTTTGGGAGCTTGAACTGATGTGTCATTGGAGTAGATAAGGCCAGCATAGAAGTTTAAGGCGTCCTAAGTCGAATACAAATGTAAATGTGATTGGCAATTATCGCCTGGTAGCTACTAGCATTTCAAGAATTTCATTTTGTAACAAAGTCAAGGTGCAGGAGAAAAATCAGATGAGTAGAAACAGTAGGAGGGGGTCTGAAGACAAGTCATAAAGACTGAGATAAATAATTATGTTTTGTTTGATTTTTATGTATAGCCTGTCCACAATAAAGTGATCACAGGCTTTCAGGTCCTCCAACATAATTAGCTATGTTCGGAACCTCATTAGATAGGAGCCTCATTAAAATGTATACAGGTTTCATAATAAATTATGATCTTTATGGCCATTACATCTCTAACAATCAACACTTCAATATATGCTTTTTCTTGAATATGAAAGCAGATTATTAAACTTCCAAGTACGATATCATTACTGTTTTTATATCAAGCTATAATGACGCAGACGCACTCTTTTAATTTTTTATTAGTGCATAGTTTTTAAAAAGAAACTTTAAAAAGAGAAAGAACTAAAAAAAGCTATAAGAATTACGGACCTTAGGCTGTCTATATCGTCTCCTTCATACAACATGTCACATCATTATTATTTTCAGCAGCAGCAGCAGAAGCAGCAGCAGCACCATCAGCGTTACCATCACCTCCATCATCATTGTTTTGATCATCATCATAACTGGCCATGTACCACAAGTCGAATTAATCCTGACAATTTGCCTGTAGTCTACTCAGCATCTACTTTTAGCATCCTATCTCACTTCAGTGAATATTGAATGTATCTTGAATGCCCCATTCATTCCAGCGTTGCAGTGATCTCCATTGCTTCTTGTCGCTCTAAAGCTCCTTCAAAAATTAATTTCTCAGCCGTAGTTCCTTTCATCTTTTTAAATCAAAACCTCACCATTCACAGATTGGCGACTCTGGAGATACCTGGTTGTTTGACAAGTCTGGCGACCAGGGCGATGGATGGCACAAGGTAATGGTAGAGATGGTCGAACCGCCGCCAGGACTTCACTCTCTCGCTTTGGCTATCGAAGCAACTAGAGGGTCAAACTTTCAAGGGGAGATAGGTTTGGATAATATAACGCTGAGCCAGAGAAGATGTTTAGAAGAAAGTAAGTATAATATTGAGTTTTGTATGAGGTTTATTTTAAAAATTCAATTTTTGAGATGAAATATAATAAATGTTGAGTGTAACTATCGTTTAGATACATATTTCAATATTTCTGCATATCTTAATTGCATTGTTTCTACCATACTACATGAATGCTGAAAGCACAGTCTTCTCATCAAACTGAATTATTTTTATTCATACAAATCAATTTTACGATCAGCCATCTTGCTAAAATTTGAGATGTATTTAAATTTCCGGTGTGTGATTGTTCACTTTGAGGCCATAGAGATACACTAATCAATGGCTTTCATTTCGGCTGCATTGGAAGCGAGTTTTGATGTCTAAATCAAGTCGTCATCTAGATAAGCTTGAAAATAGATCTAGATTCATGACCTAAGTAGGAAGGAAGTCTTGCCTAAAATTCAAAGTACACAATAGATAAGGGAATACCTCGGCATCTCATTTTTTTTTATGCGGCGCGCATGTTATTAAGGGTGCGCTTAAAGCGGCATCTCATTTCGACATTTGGATTATTTGTACTATACCCCCCTCCCCCTCCTTCTCTCTCTCTCTCTCTCTCTCTCTCTCTCTCTCTCTCTCTCTCCCCCTCTCTCTCATTCTCTCTCTCTTTCTCTCTCTCTCTCTCTCTCTCTCTCTCTCTCTCTCTCTCTCTCTCTCTCTCTCTCTCATCATCATCATTATCATGCCGCCATCAAAAAAAAAAAAAATTCAAGCTAAATATATCAGGCGCCTATTCAATTTAATCAGAAAATTTCGAGCCTACATCCATATCTCTTTTGTCTGGTTTTCTGCTCAAGCAGACATCCGGAGGAATGAGAATGTGGACAAACTAGCAAAAGCGGCTCTAAACAGAGCATGGCCTTCACAAAAACTCATTTGTTGGTCCGATCTTAAACCCAAAGCAATGCATATATCCACACCATTTGAAAGGAAAATGAAGCACTCCCTAACCCTGGGAGAAAATCCAAGCGAAGGAGGTGGAGGAGCAGGTGAAACGGGAGTCAGTAACGTTTAGGCTCGGGTGGGCTCACAAGGCTCACCCAGAACTACCTTATAAAAAAATGAGGAACAGCCTTTTTGCTATGCTTGCGACAGCCTCTATACTGCCGGCATATTTTAATTGAATGCCCAGACTTTCAAGTCGCCACAACTAAATACTACAATATGAGCGATGTACAGACCTTTCCGAGGGACCAATCCTTCTCGCATAGTGGGTTATTTTAAAGAACTCGGTGTCTATAGAAATATCTGAGACTTTGCAGAGATTTCGTTCCATGTTTTTTTCCATATACTCAGATTTTTAATGGATTTTTACCTTTGTTCTAGTTTGCTTAAGCAACTAATAATAATTTGCGAGAGAAAATGATTGAACAGAAACCATGTGATCGACGATAAATGGTGGGCTACACATACCAATCAATCAATTACCACCATTACCACCATCACCATCATAGACAGTAACAACACAATGATATAAACATCATTGTGTTTCTTCCAAGTTTTTTTTTTATTTTAATTTTCCTCGACGATCATCTTCTGATGCATCCCTCTTTTTGTTTTTGTTTTGTTGCGTTTTATTTTTATTCATTTCCAATTTGACTTGCCAAAATAAAGCCCCAAAAGTAATTAATTTAACTCGTACAAATATGTATGTCTAAATTCTCTCTAGGCCTGCTTAGTGACAGCATTAATTTTCACCCTGGCGTATGGCATAAATTTAGTTTCGGGGAAAACTGAGATGTGAATGTCCAGTTCCATACAATTTCATTCATCATGATAAACAGTTTTACTTGAAAAAAAATATTTTTGGTGTGGTCTGAGTCTTGCGAGATATCAAGATTGATAAATTAGGAAATGAAGAGCACCAGACTTTCACAACAGGAAAAGTTTCAAAAAATTACAAGATACAATGATAACACTATTGATCTTTAAATCGTCATCAAAAAAGAATATGTTGCTGGTCGACTTAGAATACTCTTACACATACAGACATAATCACACAAGTTTCGACAGCAATAGAGGCACACTATTTTTGTTATATTGAGGACCATCTCTACGGAACTTAAAAGGAAATTCAAAGCGATACACGATAGTTACATAATATTTTAGCTGTATTATGTTGCACGTTCTGTCACATTTAGCAACTTGCTAATTCGTGGCCTCAAATTTAAGTCAGGGCATGGTAATGGATTTGAGATCGCGACTAAAGCTCAGAGAGATTTAACAGTGCATTCAGAAAGTACTGTGCCACTGAAGATTACCGTTCTTATGATACTTTGACCATACTAATGTGCACCTTCATCATCTTTCAAACTTCTCCAACATTTTTATGAATTTTTTTTTAAATAGTATAAGCTCTTTTTTAACTTCTCCAATGTTTAAATCTGCAGCTTCTATAAACCTATTAAAAATATAAATCTCGATGTCTGTTTTTGCCGTCTCCACACTTCAGTCGATATTTCTTGCACGTTCATCACCACATGTGGCTACTCTAACTTTGGCAAAACCCAGAAGAATGGACTGTGGTATCTTGAATACGGCGCCAGTGGTGTGGAAGGTCTAGAAGTGGATTATAACGCTGGGACAAAATATGGTAGGAGCAGATAGATTACACTTAAGGCATATCTGGAAAAGCATCCACTAGTAGATGTGTGTGCGTGTGTGTGTGAGTGCGTGTATTGTGTATGAAGAGATTAGATAAAAATAAGTGGAAAGTAATAATTATGATCCTTCAATGAACCAGCAGATGATTGATACGGTTTGAGCAGATAGCTTGAAGCCTGAGGTATATCCGGCAAAACAGATGTGTATGTGTATGCAAATGAGTAAGTATAGTTGGGAAAGAATCAGATTAAAACATTTGTTATGATCTTTAAATGCATGCAGGCCGCCAAATACCTAACAAGTATTTTTGACGATTTAGATCTAGAATAAGTTTCTAAATATCTCATCGAAACTCTCTATATTTCATGATCACAAAAATAAAGTAGTAGGTTATAGAAAAGCAGCTTACCTTGCTCAACATTCAGTCTTTATAATATAATCAGATAGAACCAGCTAGAATGCTTAGAAAGAGAGAGAGAGAGAGAGAGAGAGAGAGAGAGAGAGAGAGAGAGAGAGAGAGAATTTTTTTCATCTCATTTGTCGCAAGTACTCACATAGTTGAACATTCAAATTAATATAATTTTGTATAATATATAAAATGTACTCTTTTCTCAGCCTCTCCTCCTGCTTATTTTACATTTTCATAATGTACAAACACGTATACTGTCGCAAAAGAAGCAATAGTTTTGAGCTTAGACGAGCATTGACTTTGTAATTGACTTTTTTTTTGTTGTTGTTTCTAATTTGAAATTTGTTTCATTATTATTGCATCACAAACATGAATGTAAGTATAAGGGACATTCCAATTTTGTTACATTTTTTTTTTTGCAAATAGCCTTTAATTTAAAGACTATGAATCTTCATCAGAGCTCTAGCAGGTATATGAAGGAAATTTAGACATTTTAGATATTTTTTTTTTGCATATGCCTAACCAAATCAGATTGATTAACAGTTTGGCCCAGTATCACGAGTACTTTTAATAACCGCATCGTTGGGACATTGTTTTGGATGTCTAAAGCCAGAGGTGATTTTGATAAGTTATTTTTATGGTACATGTCTAGAAGTTAAAAGCCTGTAGAAATCCCAGCTACCCTATCAACCTTAGCCAGAATTCAGAATAAGTAGCGTATCGTTTGATTCTGTGTATGAAAACAAGTCAAAGCGTTCTGATCTTGCTTTCTGAATTTTGTCTTTTTAGAATTGAAAAAAAGTATACAGACTTTGTTAAAGTTTGGGGAGTTTTCATTCCTGAGTTACAAATTAGTTTTAAGTAAGTTTTTGCGCCTGAGCGTGCCTATCATTTTAGCTTGACGGCAGTGCCTTTTAAACTGTTCATCGCACTCAAATCACAGAAATTACAATAATGTTATTGCTCTCAAAAATTTATTTTATTTTTTACTATACTTGATATTCTTTACTGATCAAGTAAAATATCAATCTCCTTTATCTAGGTCGTTTTGCTATGGTGAAACTAGACAAGGACAAAACCTCACTTGAAACTTTGTCACCGGATGGAAAGAGAATCCCTAAAAATATCCAGAAATGTCTGCGATTTCGCTACAACCTGGGAAACTGGGCGTCGCTCCAGGTCGGCATGGCCTTTTCAGAGTTCAAACGTGAGTGGGTGTGGACGAGTCGGGACTCAGACCCAAGAAACAAGTGGCTAATAGGAGAGATTTCTCTTTACAGCAATCAAGATTTTAAGGTAAGTAATGTTTACAACGATTGGTAGATCAGATGTAAAATGTACCAAAATAATGATGCTGAGAAGTTTCCAAATGGAAGTATATAATATTTACCACCATAAAGATGTTAATGTGACGTCTGGATAGTCGTTTGTCTTGGACAAAAGAAAAAAAAAAAACCTTCGCAACTTCGGCCTCTACGTTTCAACCTGGTTTGAATCTCATATTTCCTTTCAGCGTCCACAGCTAATCCTACATACGCCAATGGTCTGCTTTCTCTAGAACTCCCGCTGTAGCTGTAGCATAATAATCTCACAACGATTGGACGTTAATAAAAAAAAATGTTACAACTATATGTTTAGTAGCAAATATTTAAACATGAGGCTGAGGCAGACATATAGGTAGAAAAAAGTAATCGAAACGTCAAGCTGATAGCATTTCTTGGGTCTGTAACCTGGGCTTTTAAAGTCCAAGAACCTTCACTCGGAGCTATAGATTGCATTCCACTAATCATAGAGGTACGCAAAGTTGACCACTGTACTTTGCGTTTTAAACGAGTCTGTTGACAATGCCTAAATAATCCATAGCTTGTAATTCTTGTACATTTTTTATCATCCTCATACACTGATTAAAGTTTTGAATGCATTTTTTAACTTTTACCTCAAGGTCGCTTTTAATGCTGCAAGACAAAGACAGACGCAAAACACGTATGTGGCTCTAGATGATGTCGTTATCAAAAACTATGGATGCGTTCTTCGAGGTAAGTTTTGATGGGTTGTTTTTTTTTTTTGTTTTTTTTTGTTTTTGTTTTTTTTTGGGGGGGGGGGTTGTTTTTGGGGGTTTTTTGTGTTAGTTTCACATCAAAGTTGAGAAAAATATTTGTAGCTAACTAAGTACTCAACGTTTTGTAGTATTGAAAATTGTAGAGATATTGAAAAGCGCAAGGATGAAAAAGAATTCGTTGATTTTGACGATAGCATTTGGTGATATAACGACAACGATCATGATAATAATAATAATAATAATGTTGATATCGATGATGGATGATGAAATAATGATTACTACGATCATCATCATCATGATCATCATCATCATCATCATCATCATTATAATGATGATATGAAGGCCAAAAGACATAGAATATGAACTCTTAAAACAAGTATTATCGATATTAAAAGAGCAAGAATGATCTTAACATTTTTTTTTTCATTTAAAGCTTTGGTTTCGTTTCACCAGGCAACAATTACTTTGAGGATGGTTTCGACCTTTATGACAACATCGATGATGACGATTTTGACTGGATTGTGACTTCGACCACGGGTTTCAATGGAGCGAATGTTAACATCAAGGATCACACGATGGATACTCTTAACGGTAAAGACCAGAAAAAAAAAAGAATTTTGTTCTATTTTCACCCCTTTGATATGGGTGTAATTATCTTAAGGCTAAGAAAAACACACTAAAGAAGTCTCTCGGTGTTTTTCGAAACATAATTGTCCTTGTTTAGTGAGGGTTTTTTTTAAATATGATTGAAAATAATAAAGAGTGGAGCACTTTAAATATGGAGATATAGATTTGATCTAAGCTTTGTGTGTCTCTAGGGTCCCATCATCTAAAGCAACGTGTTAAATTTGTGAATGTCAGAGCATGACAAACACTATTCGCTGAGGATGGCTGTAGTCAACGGCTGCGTGTCGTAGAATGGTAAATAGTAAATCCCTATTCAATTTATTATTATTATTTTTTTTTTTTGCAATTTTTGGCTTGCATAAGATGGAAAGCACATGAATACCTAATACGACTGCATCTTCGTAAAAGAGCTGTAAACTATTTGAACATCGGACTTGCCAAAAGGTATGATCAATACATACTTTGTGTTGAAAATATGTTTCAAAGGGAAGAACTTGCAAAGGCAAGCTGACATAAGATAATTAAATACAAGATGATTTCGAATGAGTGGGATTTTTTAAATAGAGAATATGTAAAGAGGTGAATATGACAGCCAGTAACACACTAAGAACAAACTAAAACTAGAGGCAGCAGAGTTGGGGCTTTCATCAAGATTTTTGAAGACTTTAAGAACAGAAATCTACTAAAAATTTTGCAGATTTCGAATTTCAATGTCAAAAACAAGAAGTTAATTGTAAAAATGCAGTTTTTAAAAATCTCATTATCCAGAAAACATTTACCATCTCGCAAAAATGCAAAAGAGTAGGCCCATTAACTTGCTTGGAAAAGTCAAGATACAGAGCAACAGGGAATGATCGGGATAGTGTCAACTTGCTGAGAGCGTTCGAGAGGGGAAAATGAGTGGTTAGACATAATACTGATATGATACACAAAGAGGAGAAGAACGGGTTTGCAATGCTTAGTCCTTAATTTGGAATTTTCTGGAACTATCAAGATCTGGAAATCAAGAATGATTGGAACCACACAAAGATACCTCCTCATCATTACCGCCTGAGGCATCTTGCTGTATCGATCAGAAACAAGGAGACTCCACAAAAAGAACCTCAAACAAGCTAACAAGCTGCAGACATTCATCATCGACTGTTTGAAAAACTTTGGAAAAAGATAAGGCAGCTAAGAGAAGTGATTGAAATTAAAATTCGATGAAGATGGATTTCACATACTATGAGAAAACCGTGTATGAAAGTGGCTCCCCAATTATTAGAATGGAGCCCACAGTGGAAAAGGAAAAAGAAAGACCTAAGAGCACTCGCAGATGAGACTTGGAGACAGAACTAGAAGAGATGGAAACAAATTCGACAGAGCGACATTGACCCAGACTAGAGAGGCAGAAGAGCTTATGCTGGTGGGCTAATTTTCAATGTGGGAGGAAACGCTGATAACGATAAAGGCAACGTTTAGTCCCCACCATGTTAAGCGGTTGCCCATTATTTTTTGCAAGATAATCTTTTGTGTAAACAATACTCTTGTGTTTTCGGTGGACTCCGCTAATCATCATCAGTCGTTTTAAAATGGATAGATATCTTAGAGATAAAGCTTAAAATATCGGGATTGAAGTGTTACAATCCTGAATAATTCAAATATGAAGAAGAAATGAAAGTATATTTACTTAAATCGCGTACCAATAGTACTAATCACTGCTCGTGACATTGTTTTCTTTTATATTTTTTTCAAGAGGCAAGTTTTTGGTTCGTTTGTTTGTTTGTTTTTGTTTTGTTTTTTCTTTGGGTTTTTTTTTTATATAGTTTTTTTTTCCTTCTTTTACTGAAATTCTGACTTGAAGTAACTATGTAGGAAATCATCTTAGTCGTAATATAAAAATCTTTGTTTTTAAAGTACACTTTAATTAGACTAAATTTGTGTGGGCCAATGCAACCTCCTATTTAAAAGGTGTTCCTTATTTTTTTTTATTTCCATGAGCTAATGCAGTGTTAAAAGCACATTAAAACAAGATGTAAGTTATAAAAAGGTTTTAAAGAATGTAAAGTTATTCCACATATATCTGTCTCTTGCTCTTTTTTCTCTCTTTCCTTCTTAAATTAAATTTTTAATGAACATAATCATGAAAATTGCACCTTCAGAATGTTCCTTCCTAAATGGAGCTCCGTCTCTCACATTTTACTTCTCATGGGCTTAATATGGTAACATCTACCAGAGTGCTAGTTTTGATTCGAAATTTGGTTTCCATAGTTTTAAATTGTGTTTCGAGGCTCTTTCGAAAAAAAAAATACCAATAAATGAATATTTCCTTACTGGACATATTACAATATGAATGTGAAATTACGTTTTTTATGGGGGTTTTTTTCTTTCTCAATTTCAGGCCATTTTGCTCTGGCTTACTTTAAAGGAGAAAAGGAAGGTGAAGAATTTCATTTGCTTGATGGATAAGTCAAACGCATTAACAAATCATTGGCTGTTTAATGACTATTAAATATTTCTGATGTTGAAATATCTATTACAACTTTAAAAATATTCGAGCAATAATTCAAATTCTAATTTTCCTTATTATTCATTGCTTTTATAAAGTCAACCCTTACTTTTCTCACAGAGAGTTAGTTCCTTAACTATTTAAGTAGCATGCTTAATGAAAAAGAATCTATTTTAAAATGTTCCAAAGGTTACTTATGATTTAAAAAGAATAATTATATCCGTCCACATTTCCTAGGTAAGATTTGATAAATCTGAGTGAAACAAAAAACACGAAATTTTTTGTTTTAGGCAGCACGGCTCAATTGCTATCGCCGACATTCTACCAGGGCGAGGTCTCTTGTCTGCGCTTCAGCTATTCTTTCAGCAGCAGAGATGCTGGGTACTTGACGGTCCGGGATGAACATAATAAGACCGAGAAATGGCTTGTTCTAGACAGCGAGGAAACCAGAGATACAGATCCATCTGGTGCCGAATGGAATTCCCAAACGATTTCTCTTAATCCTCAGCAAGACTTTTTCCAGGTCCTCGCATTTTATTTTTTTTTTCTTTTATTACTTGGTAAAGTTAAGATTGGGATCAAACTTTATTGTAGGTATTAGCAAACCTATGTCATTTTTTAAATAATTTCTGATGCGTACGATTATGCAATTAAGAGTAAACAAACTTGCAAGATAACTTTACTTTCTACCGTTATAAAAGCTTGTATGCGCGTAAATCTTCCCATAGAATTTGGTTCACGTTGTTTGGTTCACATTTTTTGACTCAACAGGACTGTTTTCAAGATAATTTAGCAAGCTAAATTAACTCTGAAGAAAAATACACAACTTTTATGAACAGACACAAATCAGCATGACATCTTTTTATTTCAGCGGAGTACTTGTCAGAATTATCATTGAAAGAGTATGTAGAAGAAAGCCTATCAAACAAACGGAGAGACAGAAATTGACAAAAGCACTGAAAAATCAATTTTTTTTATATCCAAGAGACTTTAAGTTGAATTACTTCACATACTATATTGTCACATACTTGGAACAAAAATAATATATACATAGGGTTTACTTTGAGTATTATTCTATTATTAATATAAGTAGTAGTAGTAGTAGTACTAGTAGTAGTAGTAGTAGTAGTAGTAGTAGTAGTAGTAGTAGTAGTAGTAGTAGTAGTAGTAG
>BLXT01002413.1:1578894-1591106 GCA_019648995.1 Plakobranchus ocellatus
AAAAAAAAAAAAAAAAGCCTCAATATCCAAGCATGAAATTTTTCAGTGTTGAAGTCGCTCTAAATAGCAATTGGGCTTTAATTATCAATTTTTGTAATAAAATATCTAACATTCAATTTAAAAAAAAACAAACTTTTCTATCAATGACAGAACTTCCTATTGGTTCGTGTAAGAAATATGATACTAAAATATCCACAGAAAAATAATAAAAATTTGTTGATTCGACACAAAAAGGATAATATATTATGCGGTAAATAAACCTGGTATATAACCAAAGTGAGAAGATGAATAATGGAGGTGATTCTGTTCGCGTGAATAAAAGAAATCGCAGTCTATCAATAATCCTTAGAGAAAAGCTGCTAACCAAAGAAATACAGGTTAATGTTAGCTGTAGAAAATCAATTTTCTAGTGTTTTTTTTAAAAACAAACAGATTCATCAAACAGAAACATTTATCAATTATCCTCTGAAAAAGCTGCGTATAAAATAAATTATGTTTGCCATGTTAACATTGACAATAGGTATAATTATTACCAGATATTTACATATCCTCATGCTTACATTCATTCACCATGACCAATATCTCAAACAAGCTCCATCTTCTCTTATCTTGCTCTCTATCTTGTTTAACACCAATTTGTTTGGTATTTTCTAATTCTTGTCTGAGCTAGACAGCACCATCTCAAAATTTCTACGAAAATTCTTTCACGTACCCACATTGTCAACTATCCAAAGTATCGATTTATGTTCTCAAAGCTTAAAATAAGGCGTTAGTCATCAACAGTAAATATGCTGAAATCTTATTCCTCTCAATGAGGCTGAACATATTTCCGATAAATAGCATGGCATTGATTTGCAAAAGTTTTTGTTACCGCTAAAAAAAAGTAGTTCTGGGAAGCTGGTGCAGATCTAACTTTGGAAGAATGTTATCAAACCGTGTTTTGTCTGGCAAACGTTTACAGAAAATTAATACGTCATGAACCAGCAAATTCAAGAAATCTTCTTGAAAAAAAACGGTTATTCAAGTCCGTCCGTAAGGTTCCAAGATAATATTATCTAGGCAAAACAATGTTCTCAAACTCACTTTGATATTTGCTCTTTTTTCCTCTGTTATCGTAATTCCCTTCCTCATTTTTTCCCTTACTTTCTCTTTCAACTTCATTAGTTGTAATCAAATTCGGCAAAGTCATGTATAAGCTTAGAAAAAAAAAGTATTGGAACATCTTTCTTAGCGACTTCTTGCAAAAATGAATGCAGGATTCCAGCACTAACTGATCCGCATTAAAATGTCGATACACAATCATGGTCATGTCATCATTAATTATTATTTTATTTTTTTTAATGGTGTTGGCAGTTGTGGTGTTATTATTAGTATAATATACACTCGAATCATTGTATGTACAGTCCTCCTATACATTTTCACATGCTTATACCCAATTTCAGTTTTGGACCAAGCGAGCTGCTCGTTTGATTTTGGGAGTTTGTGTGGTTGGAAAAACGTACCAAATGATTCCTCACTCCCTATATGGCGATTTCTAGAGTATGGCACAGCAACAACAATGACTAATTACGTTAGCTCAGGTAAATTTGGCAACCAATTAATATAAGCTTTGGTCTATCACACAAATAAACCCTATTCAAGAAACAATAGATTACTGACATATCTGTAGAGGTATGTAGAATCGTTACATTAAACTTTAGAGACAGAAAAGCAAAGTTCAAGACTCTTAGCCCCAATATTCCTAACCAGAAGCAAAACTTTTAATCACTACCTGTAAAGTTGCTACAACACAGTTTTCTTTAAAAATTTACTTGGAGCATAAATCTAATTTTCTGATAATTTTATGCAAAAGTGAAAGATTTTGCTTGATTACTTTTTGTTAAATACCTTCCCATTCCTTGTTCCGAATTTTGGACGTCTATGCATGGAACCAATAAAACTTACACCATTTTTTTCAATTGAAATGGAATAACACTAATGCAAAAGAATGAAACTTAATGAGAAGGCCGAGAGCAAAGAGAAAAAAATAACAGAGTTAATGAGTTGAATTAATTCTCCAATCAATTACAGGGTTTGGGATGCCCTATGCAGGTCTGATAAGTTGACCAATTAATAGTTCACAGAGTGAATACGGTCAGAATGAGCAAGCATTAACACACTGGGAAAAAACAAGCGGAGTTAAATTTTCCAACGTGAAAAGTAATGTTATCTCTGCTTTCTCAATTTCTTATTTTTATTTATTTTATTTTAACCATATAAAAGTGTTATTGTTGAGGGCGAAAAATCATAAGAAATTGGCAAATATCATTAATTTTTCTTCAGTAGCGAATTAATGAATGTAAATCAGTTTTAATCATTCAAAAAAGTATTTTTTGTGCATTATTCTATAATGCAGGCTATGATCCGGGAGATGGATATGTTCTTGTGACATTAGCCGATCCTGAGGATGGGCCTGCACAAACAGTGACTTTGGAATCTCCTGTACTGCCCCCGACAGGCACTGTGGATTGTCTGAGTTTTTGGTTTGTGATTATAGAAAACAACAGTTTTAAATATTGGTATTCTAAACCTATATCCGGTTGACAATTTGTCTATTTCTTACTCACCATCCCTTCCCTCCATGTGTCTATCTATCTGTCTATCCATCTAACTATCTATCTATCTAGCTAGCTAGTTTGCTGATTTTATATATATATATATATATATATATATATATATATACATATATATATATATATATAATATTTCTCACCTAGACATTCATTTCATCCGTTAAGACACCTACAACGTTGTTTCGATCCTTAATAGAGTAGATCTAAGGATCGAAACAACATTGTAGGTGTTTTAACGGATGAAATGAATATCAAGGTCAGAATTTTTTTTTTATTTACAAGCTCCTTCTAAAGTAGAGCACTTTAATCCCAGTTTGATGATTTAGTAGTATTTCTATCTATCTATTTATCTATCTATCTATCTATCTATCTATCTATCTATCTATCTATCTATCTATCTATCTATCGATGGATCGATTTATCTATCCAGTTCACTGTCTCTCACCGTCTCTCTCTCTGTGCCAATCTCATAATTTGTTTTGTCGTTTACCCTCTTATTTTTTTCTCTTATTTAACCTCTGAGAGAATAGATTAACCATCAGCTATTATGTATCATTGTGGTTTTTCTACCTTTTTTCCCAATTTTTGCGCCTATGTGCACAGGTACAAACTTGATGTGTTCCTTACCAAAAGCCTTCGGCTGTGGATGACATACAATGACACAAGAAAGCTGTTGTGGCATGCCACTGCCGATTCTGGCTGGATCCTTAGCAATGTCAACATCCACAATCCCGATTCTTTCCAGGTAAACACTTCTAGCGTCTGTGGGGAAAGGAGAGATTGAAGGACAGTAAGCTAATGGACACAACATGGAGAAATAATCAAGGCGCCATTCGGAATATGTCATTTGCTAGTCGGTATACGCCACTCGTCAAATGTCCTCATGAACACTTCATAGGTGCAGGCAAATGATTTCATGGCCTAGCCTGCTACAAGCTGTTTATTACAGACCTAAACGTACAATGAAGTTACATTCGTTCGTCGTCTGCTGCGGGCCCCTTCATTTTTTTTACCCAACCTCGATTGAACCCGCGCGATTAAAAGTTGATTTGTGCAGTCGCTGTGTCGGTAGTGGGCCAAAGATAGATAGATAGATAGATATATAGATAGATAGATAGATAGATAGATAGATAGATAGATAGATAGATAGATAGAAGGCCCATTGATTTAGTCACAGCCCAAAAATTTATTATTTATCTAGATCACTTCACCTGCCTGTGAATCTTCATCAAATCATTCAAGATATATTAAATTGCCATTTTCTGTTTTTCTATAGAGTTAACCAATTCTCTTGAATTTTTTTGTTAGGGGTTGAAATCAAAGACATTTTGACTAGTGGTAGCGCAAGCAATCTAACAAAAGAGATACAAGTAAAGTAATTGTGCTCTTTGCGTAAATCTAAATCTTTGCAAAATGAAAGACAGGCGATTACACTATGTACATCAATTGCAG
The DNA here is from genome assembly GCA_019648995.1 of Plakobranchus ocellatus. Lineage (NCBI taxonomy): Eukaryota > Metazoa > Mollusca > Gastropoda > Plakobranchidae > Plakobranchus > Plakobranchus ocellatus. The sequence goes on from BLXT01002413.1 coordinate 1,582,959, forward strand.
CGTTGAAGAGGAATATTATGATAATTATGTAAATCACCAAGTACAACTTTTTTTGAAAATATAAAGATACTTCATATCGATAACTAATGCACAGCATTCTGCTAGTAGGATAATGTACAGAAATTTGTTCAATGGAATGTTCAATAGAGTTTTTGTAACATAAACTAATGATGAAAATAGGATGGATTTTTTTGCAGGTTTTTTTTAGAGCGAAGCCTTACTGTGTGCATTTTTAGGTTCTTTATTCTCTCAAAGGTACCTAACATGTCTAAGACATTAGAAGTATAATATTATAACATAATCTAGGTTTTCAAGGCATTCACTATAACAGCAGCAAGGTTCTGCTCATGAATCGCCGTTCACAGTGGATTTATGGTAGCTTCATTTATTGTATCCCAATTATGAATGTTTTGTGGTCAGCGAAAAAAGAAGCAGCCTTGTTGCCTTCTCTTTCTTTTTTTCTTTGAAACAGCTTTCGTTCGAAGCTGGTGGATATGGGAACCACACATTGGATGATATTCAGCTATCGCATGGTCCGTGTGGGAGAGGAGGTATGTCGAAAAGCAGGCTCTGTGATAAACTTCAACAGCCTTTATGTTGTAATCTATGTAACTGCTCATATCTATTTCAAAGGATCTTTAATAAGTAAGAGTTATTAAAGAAGCCTAGAGAAAAGACAGTATAAAACCTTCAATCTTTTAGCATGCTACTGAACTGAAGGTTATCAGTCTAGCTTGTAGATATTCTTTTGTTATTCATTTTTTTATATTCAATTTAAAACAGACAAGTGCGAAACATAAAGCATTAATATTCTCACTATTGCGGGTTTCTTTTGATGAAATCACAACATAGGCAAAAACGTTAGAAATGTTTTCGACCGTGAGTCTGTATCTCCAAGATTTAAAATTTTTCTTTGTAAATGTATTATCCTCATGTATTTCATTTTAACTCTCAGTTATATTATTGGCAATGACCGTCAGTGAGGATTTTTCCCACTCAGTGGATGCGGTAGGAAGCCAAGCGTTTTATTCAAAATATATATGTACATAAACTAGGCATACGCTTACTTATTCTTTGACTTTAAGTTCCTAATACGTAAATTCCTTCTGTCGCGGACTCGAGCCCCGCCAATGGTGCTGTGGCCTGAAAGCCTGAGATCGCAATGTTGCAGACTGCCTATATACATAAAAACCAAACCTAATCAATACGTAAAATATGTGCATGTATCACAAAGGCCTTACACGTCTACTATTGCAGGTAAATGTTTTTTCACCGGCTCACTGTGTGGTTACATACAAGATGACACTGATGATTTTGACTGGCATTTTGTTTTAACACCAGATAATTATTACGGTACATATATTTTGAATCATGTTTTCTGCTGTTACGCGGCAATATGTCTAAAACCTTAAGTCGTCTCATCTATTTCTGGGTAAAGTCAAGTCAGGGTCCTGTCATCTGGTTTGGGAATTTCTTATTATTCCTTATCTTTTTTATTACCTCATTCCTCTATCTCTCCTCCACCCCCTCTTTCTCTCTCTATCCTCTTTCTCTATATTTCCTCTCTCTTTAATTCTCATCACTGTATCTCTCCTCTCTTTTTATTCCTCCAATATCTATATCTGCTCTCTGTCTCTCTCTGCTCTTTCTCTTCTCTGTCTTCTCCGTGCTGTCTCTGTCTCTCTCCCTCTCTCTCTCTCTCTCTCTCTCTCTCTCTGTTCTCTCTCTCTCTGTTCTCGTTCTGCCTGATCTCTCTCCGTGCTCTTTCTACCTCCTCTCTCTCTCTGTTTGCTTTCTCTTTCTTTCTTTCTCTCTCTCTCTTGCTCTCTCTTTCTCTCTTTCTCTCTCTCTCTCTGTCTCTCTCTCTGTCTCTCTCTCTCTCTCTCTCTCTCTCTCTCTCTCTCTCTCTCTTGATGTTCTAAAATCTTCTGATGTAATTCTTTTCGACTCATTTTTAAACTTGCTAGATTTCATTGATTCTAAAATCGATAGGCATGATAATGGAGTGAATTTAGGTTATTATGATTCAGCCATCTGTTTTCAATTTTTTAAAGTTTTAGATTCACGAAATATATATATGTATGTATGTATGTATAAAAATCAGTCTAAATATATATGTGTGTATACAAAATCAGTCTAAAGTGAACGTTTTATTTTTTACTCAGAGTAAACTTTGTATTTTGCTTACCAGTGATAAGCCCTGATGTTAAAAACCACTCTATAGAAGAGAAGGCCCGTATCAAGTCGCCCATCTACGCCGGTGGTGGTCCTCAGTGTCTGCAGTTCTCTTACTCCAGGCCGGATGCCATATCTGGACTGCTGTCCGTCTACTTCCAGCAGTTAGGTCAAGAAGATCTAGGCATTAAACAATGGGAAATGCCTTATCTGGCGAGCCTTGATTTTACACAGAAGAGACAGGTGCAGTTGCACATTCACAGTATTCAGCCGTTTCAGGTGAGCCATGAAATTGAAGAAGGTCAAATTAAAAAAAAAAATCACGCATTTGTTCTGGGAACTAGGGCGACTTTTTTTCTTTGATTCAGACATTTCTTTCAATATCTCACTTTAACAAAACGAATTGCAAAAGGAAGAGATTTTTTAAGTGCAATGTATATTTGTCAGTTTTTGTTGGTTATATACATAGGAGCACAAAAATGTTTTGGCCTGGCCTGGGGATAAGACCAGCACTTTTTCGATGCAAATGTCCTAGAGTTTGAGCTGTACCTTACCTTTATATAGCTCATTAATCTATAAATTATAAATGAGGTAGCATTCACGATTCTAACCAGCCATTCCAGTGATAAAGACACGAAGGACTTGCAGGTCTCTTGCTAAGTATTTGCCAATGTAAATGAGATTTAGTAATGAAGGTGCAGGTCGCTTCAAGGAAAATCTCTAGGAAGAGCAAAAGCAAGCTTTAGATTTCTAAAACGGTGTTGCTTGAAATCGTAAAGAAAAGAAAGGCTAGAAAAGTAAGCTGTGTGAAAAGTAAGAAAGTGAACTCCAGCCAGCGGAAGGTATCAACTTTGACGCTGAGGCTTTAATGTTCCTAATCACAGCATTCAGGGAATCCTACAGGTCCGAAAAGTTCACTCGTTTACAATATTAATAACACCTATATCAGTTATTACGCAAAATTGCCCAGCAAGTGAATGGATGTTAAAACAATATATAGGATCATGATGATTGCCAAAGTCGAGAAGCTAATCAGGAAAAAAATATATATACCTATCGACTTGGTCTTTTTTAAGAATATGTTTTACCATTGGAATTGTTATGCAATCAGTTTTACATTGACAAAATACTGTCATGGGACATTTATATACCAGGGAATATTAAGAACTCAAAATGGAAATAATTCTGATTGTGCACAGAAAAGGATAATCCATGATATTAATGACGAAGTGAGGGCAATTTTATAAAATTTACTAAAGAATTGCAAACACCAACAAAAGTAATTTCGTTAAAAATACAAAGGCATTTTCTTTTAATTTTCGAAAGAAAGAAAATGGAACACTCATTACTTCCTGATATATGGCAGCTGAGTTTAACTTAATTCGCTTCAATTCAGTGTCGACTTTTGAAATATATGACAAGTGATGCAATTTCAATGTGTTATTTTTCACATGATGTAATTTGATATTGAGGGTTGGAAATCAATCTAGAGTTTAGAAAGTTTTCTGAGTGTTGGTCTCTCTTGAACGGTGTTGTTGTTTCCCTTTTCTTCAGATTTATTTCAAACCATTGTCCTCACAATCCTTTCACAACTCAAACCGTCTTCTTATAAAACTAATGTACTTAACACGTGCTATGAAGTTACAATTTTCTTATCTCTTTGTATTTTTAAAAAAAGTCGATTCTCAACATAGTAGCTGTATATTTCCGTGGACATTCCTTTATCCATGTATAAAGCAGATGTATTGCACATGCGGTTAAGTTTTAGGCTTGAGATTATTTTTTTAATATATACATTACTCTTTTTTTTTCTCCTCAAATGCATCAAACCTGATGTATTACTCCTACAGGTCGTGTTTGAACAGGAAGTTGGCGTTCTGAATGGGCAGAGTCCATTTTTGCATGATGTCCAGCTGCTGTCTCATCCATGTGGACAATTAGGATGGTGTGACTTTGAGGAGGGTCTGTGCTCGTATCTATTTTCAGAGGATTATTTATCACGATGGAATCGAATTTCACAAGGGAAAAGTACGAATCTGATTTCTTTTTTCCCAGCCATCGATTACACTCTAGGAGTGCCTGATGGTGAGGACTTTCATACGTTAAGTAATGTAAGGTAGCAATTTTGCTGAAAATATTGTTAATTCTGGTAGGACACAAACCATTTAAAAAGAAAAACAACATTATCGATCTATGAAAACCTCGCTTTAACCAAATTCTCCCCCCAATTTGTTTTTTTTTTTAATGGGCATATGTGTTTATCACGCAGATTCAAGGAAGAGGATAAAGTTGAAAATTTAGGTGCCTTGTGTAGAACAGACATTGGCGATCATGTTTCTCTATTTTAACATATTCTCAGTTAACGGCATAAAGTTATTCTTGCTACCCATACTTATTGCCCATGACTTCAGACTTTCAATAAATGAGTTATAGTAATGCAAAATGTTTTTTGAACGAAACATCTAAGTTAAGGGTCGAAATAAGATATTCTGTTACCGTGCACATGGGAATTTATCATCGATTATTTTTAGAAAGCTTACACAAGAAAGTATCTGAGAGGTACCTTTTTTAATTTGCCACAAAACGATTTATCAGCGGTTAAAAGTTGGCTGACTAAATCAAAACCAGTTAGAGACCAAAACCGTTTTCTAGCATGTTTTTTCTTACGAGAAAAGATCCTTTGATTTTGCTATGCTAAAATTATCGCTATTTGAAGAAAATCGCATTGGGTTGTGTATAATTTTGTTTCCACTTTTCATATCAAAGAAAAGGGATGGACAGATTGCTGCTGACGTTCTTCCGCTGAGAGCTATTACTGGCCTTCTATTAGGAAGAATGAAATGTACTCCGACCGCAACCAGATACAGCTGGATTTCGGCTTTCTCGACGGTGGAGACTGTCACTTAAATCTAAATCCAAAAACCTGATCTTCTATCATTTTCTAGGTCAAATTTCTTGTGTTTTACTTGAAATCTTCTTGTTACGTTGCTTATTCAAAATCTCTTTGTCATCTCATAATTTTTCTCTTTTGCCCAAATAATACTCTCTTTTTTACCTGTAACAAAGTGTACATCGAAGCTCTATCTCATATAAGTGTCGATGTGGCTATGTTTTGCTGTAGAGAATAAAGAGAGGGGTACAGTACCGTGTTAGGTAAAGCTGTTGTTGACGAAAGGTTAGATTCAGCAAAGGTGAAGAAATACTGCATTTTGTCCTTCCTCAAGTGATTTTTTTTTCCTTTGGTCAGTCGGCATTTGATAAGGTCAATTGTTTCAAGGGAAGTTTCACAAGTTTAAAAAAATGTGTGTGTATGTGTGTGTGCGCGTGTGTGTGTGTGTTTTATTCCGCCTTCGAGAGCTTCGAAAGAGTGCATTCTTTCAACGATTTATATCTTAGTAAAATCTCGAGCAAATCTAATTCTTCTCAGATCTAGTGGATATATTTTAAATCTAAGAGTTAACGTTTTCTTCTTTTTTTTCTGTAGAGCTGATTTGCTCTTCAATACAATTTTACTCTCTTAAGATGTGCTGCTATGGCTCGTTAATCGACACTGCATTTGCTCTGCGACTTCAAATTTTTTTAAAGTATTACACAAATCCAGCTTTGGTGGACATAATAAGGAATTTAAAATAAAAAAAAAAGGAGGGAGCAGCTCTTGCCGATAAAATTGCGATCTCTGTAAGAATTTTGCCAAATACTCAGAGGAGAATAGGTCAGGCCTATTGAAAGCTATGCGGGAGTCTTGTAAGTGCAACAGCCTACTCTCAATACTTTATATTTGGATATTGTTTATCATTTTTATGCGACTTTTTGTCTTAGGATACAGATGCAGATGTACAGACATAGATCTATTTAGGCCTACATATCGTTTTTAAGATACCAGTAAATGCAATAAAATAAACTGATGCATCTGTCGAACGTATTCTTTATGTCTTTGCAATGTTATGGAAACATTGGGTCATTTCATAAATGTTGCATGTTTTAATCAAAACTCAAACATCGTATGTTTGAAATCACTTAGAAAAGAATAGTAAACACTTGGCAACAGTTATTGCGTGGTGCTAGTGGCACAGTGGATAACGAACTCCTTCAGAGATCTGCAGGGATCAGTCTGTTGCGATTCGAGCCCCGCCATCGAAGCCCTTGCCTGATCGAGGGTCTGAAAGCCTGAGGTCACCTTGTTGTGAACTGGTTATACACAAAAAATAAATCAAACCAAACTAACATTTTATTGCCGTAGTGCATTCGGCGATATTATGAAAATAAGCAGTAATGTTTGTCCTCCATTATTTTTTTTTTTAATCTCGTACCATAGAATTTTATCAAAAGGTTGATTTGAAGGAGAAAATTGAAAAGTGGAGAAAAGCATAACATTCTATCCTATTCTGGCGTTCACCACAGGGTTTTTCCTCGGTTTGAATGTGTACAAGCATAGCGGTCATCAGGTTGAAAGCCCAATTCTCAGCAAAACATCTGGTTCTTGTTTAACCTTTGCATATGCCCTTTCGGGCTCAGGTAAGATCAAAGACAGTTCATTTCGTTATTTAGTTATCGGATGATTTATCTGACTATCAATTTAAGGCGATAAATCTGGTTTCTACTTTTTTTGTCGCTGTTGTTTTCTTTGGGGTTTTTTTGTTTTTATTTCTACATCCATGCTAAAATGTTTACTGCATGCAACGATAGTAAGACGCAATGTCTGAACAAACTTTGTGCTCAATCACGAAAGTCAAGAATCGTATTAAAATAATGATAATGTTATAAAATTACGAACAGAGCGTTCTTCTCCTGTAAGGTCCATATCTAATACAGACTTTAGCGTGTATATATTTCTATTCATCTCCTTGCCAGGCTTTCCCCGTCACGTATCTTCAAATTTTCCAAATGAGCTTCTCTTTGTTATCTACTGCCACTTTTGATCTTTTTTTTTTCCCTCAGTAACAGTTGTGTTTTTCAGGCTTTTATACCTTGTAACACCTTGGCAAATTACTAAATTACTATAGTATTAGACACCTTTTAGGGATAAGATTACTGGCTTTTATTCTCAGGCATCCAAGCATAGTAATTGCCCACATAAAGCTGTAGAACCCATAATATACCATAATAAAAATTCATGTTCTGTTGATAAATGTCATAACGTTTGCTGCGCCACTTGGATATAATTCATAATATTGGATTCTTTTTTCGGGAGAATTAAATATTCGGTGCAAAACGTTCTAATCATGGACAATAAGGGTCTAAGACTAAATTTATCCTTCTCTTTAACGAAAGACATATCGCTTATTGTTCATAATCAGAGCTCTAACCACCACAGCCATGCCAATTTATATATTATTTGACGGTTTTCAATATTTTTTCTTTATATTTTTTACCGCAGCGTATTTGGAAGTCAAAATAAACATTGATGGTGTCGGTAGCATGTCTTTGGAAAACATAACTGGCAGTACAGAAATCGGTCAGATAGTAACGTGGAGTACAACGCAAATCGATGTCGAAGCAAACCAACTCTTTATTCTGTCTTTTGTTGGGCACTTTGAAAAATCTTCAGTGGAAAGCAATTCAAAGATTGCCTTAGATGATATAAAATACCTGCCAGGCCTCTGTGGAGATCAAACAACACCTGCACCACCCACAGTTAATCCCCCTAAAGGTAACCTACTTAAGTCCATTTTTTGTACATATTTAATCGCTATTTTTTTTAAAACTTCAACACTATTCAAGGCGTCGTATACTGTTGTGTCGATATCCAATTTCTTGAGGTGATATCTTTTACAAACTGGGTTTTTCAATTATTTTCAAACTGTTTTATTCACACTGCGTCCAATTATTTCAATTGTTCATAGTGAGGATCATGTTCTCAGATACCATAGTTGACGGTAGGATTTTTATTACTAAGTTTGCTGTTCTTAGCTACTACTACTACTACTTCTGTTACTACTACTACTACTACTACTACTACTACTACTACTACTA
>BLXT01002413.1:1614165-1626953 GCA_019648995.1 Plakobranchus ocellatus
CATTATTTTCATTATTATTAATACTATTATTATTATCAAACATTTCACCATCGTGCCCTACTCTGTCACTGTTGAACTTCTACAGTCCATTTCTCATTGTTATTTGTTTACTTCATTCTGTTCTGTGTTACCATTTAGTACTTTTGGGTTTTTTTCTTAGTCTTCTACAAATGTTTAAGTGGCCCGAATATTTCATATTCCTCAAATGACCATTTTTAATTTATTTCCAATTTTCCCCCCTCCCACACACACACACACTTTTTTTTAAATCAGCTATTTATTCTTTTAATCAGCTATTTATTCTTTAAGGTGTTGGCTGTTTGATATGCTACATTTCCATAAAGACATATATTGCAACAGAACAAAAAATGTACATTAACTCACAATACTGGGGGAATTGCTTGCTAAATACTGTTCAAGGCATCATGTTATTACACATCATTTAGTTTTTCAGCATACCAAAGTTACAGAAAAAGTTAAATTTCTTTCAGTTGTGTTTTGTAATGATTCGAAAGCATTAAAACTGTTGTAATGTAAGACTTTTCTTCTTTCAGGTCCATTTCATTCAAATCCATTTTTTTCACTTCGCTGTAAAATTTTGAATTCTGGAAAATGACAGATGTTTAACGTACTTATGCACATCCATTTTGTGAATAAAATATGATTGTCCCTACCTCCAAAAAAAAAGTGGACTGTTTTATTATTCAATTTCGATCATTTTATTTTCTCCCTTAGGTTCGCTTTTTCTACTATGCATCAGATAATGCAAACCAGGAAATCAAGATCTATACGAGGATGGACAATTCGGCAGATCTTAAAGAAGTGTCAGCAATTATAGAACCACAGGGATTGTGGTACAGCGTGAGAGCAGACTTGTCCGAGAGAGATGATTTCCAGGTACAAATGGGTTGAAAAAAGATTGTTCACATTAGAACGTATCAAAGACATAAGCATTGTTGATATCAACGCTCTACCATGACCATCGCGGCACCTTCGTTATCATCATTATTATCATGTTAGTCATCATCATTATAATTATCCTCATCGTCGTCGTCTCATCATCATCCTCACCATAATTATTATCTTTGTCATGTTGATGTTGCCTTCATTATCATATCAAAATAATCATCCTTGTCTTTGTCATTTAAAATGTTTAAAATAATTCAAACTTAAAATCACTTTTTCTACATTGTGTAGTTGCCGAATCTTTTCTTATGATCCAATTTAAAAAAAAAATCATAAAACTCAAATGTTCACAGGTCATCATACAAAGCAAGAGTAAGACTGGGACGAAAGCGAAATCTCTTGCTGTTGGCCTAGATGATATATCTCTGTCAGGCTCTTGTAGAATTAGAAATTGTAAGTGATCTACAGCTATCCACTTTATAAGAGCTATTTTCTATTGATTCACTGTTATATTTTGGAAGTGGCGCAGGAGGAGGGGAGAGAAAAGGCGGCTGGACTTTCTCCTTCTTCATTCATTCCCCATCTACACTTCAGTCCCTCTTTTATCTCTCTTTGTGTATAGCTCTATTCCACCACCCCCTCTCCCCCTCCTCACCACACCCCTTCCCTCCGCCTCTCTATCTCTCTCTCTCTTTCTTTCTGCCTGCCTTTTTCAATTTTATTTTGCTCACTTCCTACTCTTTCTTTCAGGCTCTCTTCCTCTCTCTCTCTCTCTCTCTCTCTCCCTCTCTCTCTGTCCTCTTCCTCCTCCTCCTCCTCCTTCTCCTATGTTTCACGCCTTCATTATCTCTTTCTCTATGTGTATATTTGTCTCCTTCTTCCTTTCTTCCTTTTTCTCTACCTTTTTTCAGTTTTGTTTTGCCCATTTGCTTCTTAATTTTATTTTGACGCCTGTAACTGTTTTTATTATTTTTAAGTGAAAAGTATAACAAAGTAAGATCTGCAAAAGAGCATGATTGTTGATTCAAACGAGCTTCTAATTGTCCAAATATTTGATCACCTATTAATTGAAAAGCTGCTTCGTAGCAGATGTCCAAAGTTCATCTTTTTACCTTGTTTTTCAGAGCCACAATGATATTACCAGTAAGCCCTGTTATTTGCTACTCGTAATTTGAGTATTGGCTGGAGGCATGCTTCCTTATCTTTGCTTGAAATACATCTAAAATTTAAATAATAGATTATAAATCAATATTTTAATACTACTGTCGAAAGCTTAAACAAATGAAAGAGAAAAGTGCAAGAAGAGGTAGGGCATAACCAAATGTCAATGATTAGTCACGTGACAAACTAAATAACAAGATGAGGTTTACATTCCAATAATATTTGTCATTTAAGAAAAAGATTAATAATAAAAATCGATGTCAGAAAAGTTTTTGGAATATTCAATGACTAGTAAACCATTGCATACAAGATTTGCCTCTCTAATCAAGTTGCATGTATCTATGCATTGTTTGTGTTGATATAAGCTTATGTCTTCTTTAGAGAAATTAGAATAATGACATACGATAAAAGTTTAGAAAAAGTATTCCTAAATAACACCCTTTATTCGTCATTTCAACTAAAGTTGTAAAAAAATTGAGGTAAAAACGTTTTTCAACAATGCTAGTGATCGCAGTGACAGTAGGAGCAAAGCATGTTATGAAATAAACAGTAAGCCTACTTACCACATTTAGAAAAGTTGAACAAGTTTTGGAGAGAGCATTGAGTGTTCATCGGTATTTTCAACTACTTGTGTTCAGGTTTTCCTTTTAGGATCATCTACAAAATCCCTTTTAAGATTAAATTACACAACGACATGAGAATCCTAGAAAACATATAATAATAATATTTTCAAGAAATAATTCTTCAACATATTCCTATCTACAAGGAATTCATTATATTGATCAACGTATGGAAATAAAGGTTTATAAGTTCTTTGATATCTGTTAATTAAATCAACTTAAATGTGATAATATAATTCAAAGAGCTTTAAACATGATTTACTAGAAATGTGAAACCCTCAGGTCAGTTATATAACGATGACAAACACTCTGTCCAGGCCTTGTGCCTTAAATTATAGTCTTATTTCTATTTGTTTTAAAATTATAGCTTTTATATGAAGACACAGTCCAAATATTTTTGAGCTTCAAATATTTTGTTTTTGCATTTCTTCAATAGTCAGACAAAGAAAAATGCTTCCGTTGCTCTTGTTACCTAGATAGGAAAGTCTATCTCTTCTGTAAAAATTGCTACAGAAAAACGCTGTGTAATTTTAAGAACCTGCGCACCCTCCGTCCTACAGGTCTACAACATTCACTTTTTTGTCAGATAAAAGCTTTATTTCTGCCTTTCTCTGTTATATTTTTATTCAAATAACTTTTTGCATTGTTGAAAATGTCCCATAATCATAAATACGATTCAATTTGAATAATTAATATGATCCAATTCTAATTTTTTTGAAGAAAGTGATAAACAAATTTGTTGGACATCTCATTTTGTTTAAACCTTATTCTCTTCAGATCCCTTTCCATCTGACAAGGATTACCAAAGAGTGACAGAATCAAAGACAGTGACAGAATATATGACGACAGAATCAATTATAGCAGCCACAGAATCAACGGAGACAACAGAACAAGCTGCTGATGTTGAGCAAAAGACGAAACGTAGTGATTCAACCACAAAGTCTCCTGTTGACCTGGACACCATTGCCCCAGACACAAAGACTGAATCTCAACATATAACGACAACAGATGCACCACTTAAAATAAAAGATGAGCCTCAGGCTACGTCTGGCAGTGGTAAGTACATGTATCAATATAGTAAATCAAACTCTCCATGTATAATGTTTATTTTTTCAATCTATATTTTTCTAGGCATTTATCTGTTTATTTATCTTACTGTATTAATTTTATATAATTATTTCTGCATATCCATAAAAAATCAACCACAAACGTGTCTATATCTCGTACATTTATTTATCTATTATTTTCATGATTTACTCTAATGCCGTTTTATTTATCTGTTAATGTATGAGGTTATATTGGATATTCGTACCTCTGTGTTTATGGATCTGAATCATTAAATTTATCCCTCCCCTCCCTCCTCTCTATCTATCTCGATCTATTTACCTACCTACCTAACTAGCTATTTTTGTAGGCTTATTTTTTCTTCCCCTCTCTCTCTCTCTATCTATCTATCTATCTATCTCGATCTATTAACTGACCTACCTAACTAGGCTTATGTTTTTCTTCCACTCTCTCTCTAATTATATATAAATGTGTGTGTGTGTGAGAGAGAGAGAGAGAGAGAGAGAGAGAGAGAGAGAGAGAGAGAGAGAGAGAGAGAGAGGTAGGCGTAGGTAACTTTTATCTCTCTCAAATCATTTTCATTCTCTGGCCTAACATAACAGCACACTTTTCCTCTATCAATATGTATGTAGGCAAACGCAGTAGTGGTAGACAGAGAATATCTTTTATTGAAAGTCTTAAGTCAAGGGCAAAGGTAAGGATAGCCACAATAGCTTTATGAGGTTAACTGAGATTGAGAATAGATTTGAGTTGAGGAACATGATCGCCAATGTCTGTTAGAGACTAAGCATCGAAAGAAGAAGATGTATCTATGCCTCTGCCTATTGTCTTTGTCTATTTTGATTATGCGTTATTTTCTTTTTTGAAAAATGTGTTTGTATTCTATCTACCCATCAATCTATCGATCTTTTATTTTCTCTTCAGATTGTCTGCTCTTATGTCTTGATACAATACATGTAGAGAGTGTTTCTATTCAACAGGCAACTGGCAGCTTCCCGTCGGCATAATCTCTGGAATTATAGGGCTCTGCATCATTATTGTGCTTGTGGTTCTTTACATCAGAAAGACAAGATTGTGAGTAAATTCTAGTTCTAAATGTAGGTCTCCTAGTCTCTCGAGGTGAAGTGAAAACTGTTAGAATCACCCATAAATCTCTTTTTTTTTTTTAACTCTGTAGGCTTTTTTTTTTTTAATACATGTAATAAAAACATCCATTTTTTCTTTTTTTACTTTTCTGTTTTTTGTACCTTATTTAAATAGCAGACAGATGAAGAGACATAGTTTATACGTATATTATCTTTTAATTTTTGTATAGGTACTTGCAAAGATGGAGAAAGATAGAGAGAGAGAAAGAAAGAAAGAAATGTCAATATATAGAGAGAGAGCGAGGGAGGGAGGGAGAGAGAATTAAAGATAACGTTTTTTACAATCAGGTAAATCAGTCCTATAAATGGATTGATTGACAGTCAAAAATTACCATTTTTAAACACAGTTTATTTTTACCCGGTTTGATAAGTCAGAATGTTTCGCTGAATCTCATTAATGCTTTTTGCATACAGGCTTATTAAATAAAGTTACACTGTAACATTCTCTGCCATCCGCCCCATCCCACTTCTCAGTCCAGAAGGGACTTGCCGTTCGTTATCTTTATTCCAAATTCATATGCAATGTTTGAACCTGTAATGTCTTTGTTAACTTGTTATGAATCTTCCTAACAGTACTACTCTACTCATATGTACACTCACACTGTAATCAGTGCTGTTAATGTTTTATTTGAATACATATTTCAAGTTCTGGAAACTTAGCAAATGAATGGAAATATCTGTATACTACAGGTTAAAACAAGTGAGCCCTACTCAATATTTCTCATACTTGAAAAATTAGACTATTTATGAAAACAAATGCCCCGTTTCAGTACATGTAAATCTTCTTCAAGATTTTAACAAAGAGCAAGAGTCAGCAAATCTGGTATAGTCTCTGACTAGTACATGTACTAAGACTAGTCATCGAATGCAAAATAAAGTATGGCACTTTTTATTCGTAATTCTGTAAAACTGTAGAGATTATTTTGGTTTAACTACAGTTAAGCATATTTTTGGTTTAACCAGGGTACCGGTAATTTAGAAGAGAGAGGAGCGGTGGCTCATCTGGTAAGACATCTGGGTATCAATTATGACTTCCGAGGTTTGAATCCCAATCTGGGCCAAGACAATGTTTCATTGCTCCTCTTTGTCCTCCCAGCACTAAGTGGGTAGCAAGGTCTCTTATTCTTAAGACGCGTCGAAAGTAAAGGTGGCGAGGCGAGTCATGGCAAATTACCTCAGAATCACTGTTGTTATGTATTTAAAAACTTAAAATTATTTTGGTAAATACAGCCATGTATTTTAGTTTCAAACCTTTTAAAGTTTAACACTAACAGTGTTTAATGATTATTAAAAGAAAAACAACAAAGTAACGCTGGTTGTTGTCGAATATATTTTAGAAACAACAAATGACCCAAATACACTGACCACAAAGACAAGAAAAATGTTGGCCGAAATGTTTATAACGATTCCCAAAGTAGATCCCCCTAATTCGCTGACTTCTTTGTTGTCTTCAGGTTTAGCAGCCACCGACGTGATGTTGAGTATGTGAATGAGCTGTTTGACGATAACTTTGTAAGTTCTGTCACAGGTAGTGCATTTTTTAGGGTCAGTTTTAAATGTTATTGGTATGCTCTTTAGATCTAGTAGTACTCAACAATTCCTTGAAATAAAAAATACCCTATCGCAAGTTATGTGAGTTGCAAATTAATACAATTTAATTAATATCTATGCAAACAAGAGACTGATTTCGTAAAAATTGTTTTAAACTTTATGTTTTAAAATCTTATCTTCCCGGAGCAAGAATGGGTATCAATGGTTAGCTTATAACGCATATTCATAATAATATATCATACAAGCTGCATTGTACTTTTGAATGTATTGTGCCTAAATGGAAACACATGAATGTACTTGAAAGAGAGAAAGCAGGCGTTATCTTTCTGCGATCACAGGTATAATAATTGTCACTTGTACGTCGATGTTTTTCTCATTAGAATCTGTTGCAATATAGGGGCCTATATGTTTGTATAGCTTTTTTGGTATTTTCAAGGAATCCGGTGAATCACCTGACACATATATTTCTTGAGCAATTATTTTATCTTGTTTTTTTTTTTAATCCTAATTTAAGGATTTCTTTGCAGTATTTTCATAAATAGATACCTAGACATAACTGTTATTGTGTGTGTGTGTGTATATATATATATAAAAGTCAAATTCAGTCAACTTTAGATGTATCTTCAAGCAGTTTACTTTTTTCATTTTTGTTTTGCAAGTAATCATTTTATGATTTTGCTTATCTCCACATGTAAGACGTCGCAAGAATTCCAGGGAGACTATTTTGAAAGTCAACCTCAGCATGTAAGCACATTCGAACTTTAAGTTAAAAAATGTTGACACTCTTGCTTGTCACTAATGTCAGTAGACTTCCAACTTTTTTTGTTTAATCTCATGCTTTAGATCATATTGTATTACTTTTAAGAAAACCAGTGCAACTATTAATTATACCCTGTGCAAGTCTCAATATTTTCTAAGTGAACTAAAAGAACGAAATTACAATCACTGCACACAAATTTTTTTTTTTGTGTAGGTCGGCCTTGATAGAATTATTGCCCAGTCTGAGATGTAAAAATTTGTGACTCAAAATTGACTTTAAAAGTGGCTTTTTTGCATACTCTTGTTATTCCCCTACACCCATTTCCTCTGGAAAAAGAAGACAAAACGGTGTCTATTATACTAATCTAGTGCGAGAGAGCCCAGAGAAACAGCATTTTTTTTTACATCGCTTTTTCTTCGTGTCATTGCTTACTATGAGAAAGTAAACACCAAAAAGTGAATTCATTAGTATATAATATAATTTACTTTATGACAACATGGCGTCTAAGGAAGACTCTTAGTCTTACCCTTATGGGGTCTCCATTTTTTTTTTTTTTAATTAAAAGCCGTTTTTTTTTATT
Organism: Plakobranchus ocellatus; assembly: GCA_019648995.1. NCBI lineage: Eukaryota > Metazoa > Mollusca > Gastropoda > Plakobranchidae > Plakobranchus > Plakobranchus ocellatus. Next base: position 1,621,954 of record BLXT01002413.1, read on the forward strand.
TTAAAGAAAGGTTTGTTTTTTCTAAATATTAAATGTTCCTTTCTCGTTACATTATTAGCATCAACACAAACATAATTTTTATTCCTTTGTTGAAATTTATAAGGAAATTCTCTCTCTCTCTCTCTGCGATATATTAATATTTATTCAATTATTTGATATCCTATATTTTATATTCCTCAGGGTAATGCGTTGTCATTGGACAATCCCTTATATCAAGATATCGTGGCGGAGAGTTAGAACTTGGATCATTATATGAGACACTCTAAAAGAAAAGCACACACACACACAAATAGCTAAAAGTTTAATATCCAATGCTGATAATTAGGAAAAGTCAAAATTTTGAAATTATGTATAAATCATTTAGAAACTATTCCTACTATGCAATAAAATTTGTATTTAAAAAATCATTTTACTAGCATTACGTGTTGTGTGCCTGTAAATCTGGATAATGTCAGTTCCTCAGGACAGACAAAAAAATAAATAGATACAAAAAAATAAAGGAATGGGACTGTACAAAGGGTTGATTTCAAGCAAGAGTTTCCATTAATTAAACACGCGAATGCCAAAAATAAGCCAAGATCAAAAGAATTGAGGTAAAAAGAGAAAAGTCTCTTACGTGGAGCTAGCTCACCAAAGGTCTTAACTGTAAACTAATATAGTAATACAGTATATTGCAAAATAAAATCTGTTTATTTATTTCCTTTCGTTGAAGTCTTTGCTCATTTATTTTATTTCATTTAGTTTTTTTTACTAAAAAATGTTTTTGTGTTCACAGACATGTGTTTATGTATGTAAATGAGTTTGTGCTACATGCAAACATACATACAGGCATACATATACACATACATACAAGCATGCATACATGTATATAAAAATCAAACCAGTAAGGCGAAAAAAAATCTTATGGCAGTTCTTTAAAAAAATTGTACTATAGGTACACGTGCCTGTATCTTGACAAAAAAGAAAAGACATTAATATAAATCCAATGTAATGTGATGTACACAAGCTTAGATGGGAAACTTACCAATGAATTATTTGCTTGAAAAGTCTTTACAATAAGAATATGAATTTACATGTGTAAAATGTGCATGTGTTCTTGCCAAGTACAAGCTGGCATTAGTATGAAAAAATGATTATTTTCACGATCATGAAGTTTTCAAAAACTGTACATTATTTACATTTTTATTTTTTCTATATCTTAATGCATTCTATCAACCCCAGTATTCACGTGTAACATGAAATCTCCATACATTATCAGATTATGTTCTGGCATGCTCATACTACTACTAGACTTTTAGTTACACGTGCTTAAATTAAGCACATGCAAGTATGCATTATTCATCGCGTTTTTAAACTTTGCAAAGTAAATACAAATATAATTTTCTTCTAGTGCCTGGAACATACATCCATGATCATATTCTGGCAGTAATTTCTTTGCCTGGAGATTACCAAAACACATCTCTTCCTGTCACTTCGATAACTTGATTTCCAACAAAATTTGTTCCTTGACTTGAACTTTTTTTCCCCAAGACAAAATGAGATGAGGCCTTGATGAAAATCAAAGGGGCCTAGAGACTGTAGAGCTCTTCCAACATTCGCTCTGATTTTCTTTGAAGTCCTACAAAGCATCATCAATAATATTTAAAAATTAAAAAAAAAAAGATATCTACTGCGTCTAGTTTCCTCTTGAGTATCTTTAATAAAAGGGGAATGGTGGCTCATCTGTTAGGGCAGTTTGCAACAAAGTTGGAGGTCTGAGGTTTGAATCCCAGTCCGGGCCAAGTCAATTTTCCATTGCTCCTGTGTCCACCCATCATTAAATGGGTAGATAGGTCTCTTAAGACCTGGTGAAAGTAAAGGCGGCGAGGAAAGCAATGGCAGTGGGACCCACAACCTTTGATAAAAGTCCAACATTTATTAATATCCATGAACCCTTTCGAATTTCTCATTTCTGTTTATAAGTTCCTGTTTTAAAAGGATTTGCTTGATTTTCTAAATTTAGAATGTCTTTTACCATCGCAATCTGTATTTAATTTCTATAATATTTTTGCCATCTGATGCAATTTTTTATAAAATTTTTTAACCTGTCAGATTCTGACTGTTTCACCTCTTTTATAAGATCATGTAAAAGGTTTATTGCTTTTCCATTTCCAAATTTTCTTCCCTTTTTAAAGTTGACCCTATCAATCCCAACAATATTCAGTAAAAATGAAAGATATTCCTTGATGGCAGGAGATGAATGGACCTATAGTGCCGATAAATTTCCTGGGGATAGATAGACACCAATGAATCAGAACCTCTAGATCTAAATTACATACATGTACATATATTGTAGTTATAGTTAGACTCTAGAGATTTATCTAAAATTGAATTTTATGGTATTTTTAGTTGTAGGACCTCCAACTAGAATCTAGGTCTAGGATAAAAAAGCGTGTCTATAAAAAATATTTAAACACATCCTAAATATCAAGAAATCAAGATCTAACGACCAGTATCATTGGGAGGCATTCTGAACTTGCACTGTCTTGATTATTGAACTTTTGGCCGATGCTGCAATAATAGAGCATTGAACCACAGATTTAGTCTTAAGTAAAAGGCATGATGATAATAGACATTAGGCTTATGAATCCACCATTGATTGGGGTTCACATTACCTAGATCTAAAACAAAAGGCATGAGAGTATCATATTCACAGATATCAAAAGCACAATACCATTTTAAAAAATACCCGTTAAAATGGATACATTAATGTTAAATACCCTCTCTCCAATCAAGAAAAAGGAAATGCTAAGTCAGCAAATAATACAACACTGATACATAAATATTAAGTAAACAAGTAAACAGGTATGCCCATAAAATGTAGGATAATGCAATGAAATAATTTTACAATAATGATATCACTATCAAGAGACAGCCATAACCTTATTAAAATAAACTATTTTTCTTCCATCTGAAAAAAAATCGGTAAGATGATGAATGATAATTTATGAACAAATCTGAGTGGTAAACATAATGCAGCTCCATGATCCATTCATTATGTATGTGGAAAGTTTTTGTAGTTTACTCAGAATGTTAAAAGAGCTGAGCACTTTTCATCACCCTTTCTTTTCTCACATTTAATCTTTGGTCTCATCACGTGCATGACCAGAACCCATGGGTTTGTCTCTCAAACCAACAAGAACAAAACAGATTTATCATGTACACTGCATTACATTTGAATACTACTTGTAATTACATATATGTTTTATAAATTCATAATAAAATTTATCTTCACCCATTTAAAAAAAAAAATCATGTTTGTCTCATTGTGTTAAGCCTTCTAGCTTAATCAGAGAAGTGTACATGTGGATAGTTTGCCTCTTTATTATTTTGCAAATCTATTCCTTACGCCTTGAGTTTCAGATATGAGTTTATGACTGGACGAAAGCATCTTCTGAATTAGACAAGATTATTTCAGTGTGTTGTTAATGAGTGACATATGCCATGTTTCTGAGTGATACATGCCATATACATGTACATTTTATTACCTTTGCAATCCCGACATATTGCTGCTTCAAAAGAAAATTATAGTTGAAAAATATCAAAACATGAAGTTAACAACATACAACAAAGATAATAAATATATCATTTAGCTACCTTTCTTTATAAATAAATGTTTTTAATAGATAGTCAAGCGACAGTTAGATTGACAGACAGACAGGCAGAAGACAAACAGATAAATAGATAGAAAGATAGATCTATGTATATATATAATAATATATACAATCAGGTAGGAAAGTAGTAACTGGACATGTGTTAAAAAAATAAATATACATTGCCATCCTTTTCAAAAAGCTGAACGGCTCATGAAAATTTATGCTGCATGTTAAAATAATGTGAAAAGAGGGATGATCCTCTGTGAGAACTGCCTTTCTCTGCCCTGCCTAGGGACACAAACCCTTTCTTCCTAAAAAACTGTACAGCAGACTTGGCAGCCTCAAGATGTATGGGTCTGTTTAAGCCACTTTCTCGTATCGTTGCCATGGCCGCATCAAGAAGTTTTGTGCCAATACCCTGACGTTGATATTTTTTATTTACAAACATAAAAGATATCTGTGGAAAGAGGAAAAGAATAGTTGAAAAAATTTGATATGAATCTGGAAATGTTATCATGGGATAGAGTTATGGTGACTGTTAATGAGTTATTCCACAATTTTCATTTGCCACTGAGGAATGGCAGCTAAGAGTACAAAAAAAATTACAAGTTCTTAAAGCATACAGAGAGACACAGCAGATTCATAGGAGTTTTCTTTAATTTCTTTTCTTCAATTATCACAAGTAGTGTATGCATTTGGCATTGTATGTTTCAATCATCAGTAAAGGATACTTTCAGCATTGTTTTAGAATTTGAATTAATAACAACTTTTATTATGCTGTCAATTATCTTTTCTTTTTGTTATCTTGAAACATTTTACTCTTGGTTTTGACATTGTACATAGGCTTATAATACTATTAATAATATTAACTCTGATTTTTAAAGTATTGTAATTGAATGAGTTGGCTTTTTTTTTAGCAGCAATTTTCAAATTCCTGCATAAGATTGGTGCAAGTAAAAATAAAGATGTGTTACTCAAAAAATTATATTAACTCTGCATGAGACAGTAAGAGAAATGATAAGAACATGTAAGATGGTATACTCATTCAAAGTACAGTGCACTCCACTTAATTCGACATCTCACAATTCGACCTTTCCCATAATTCGACGCATTTTAAAAAGTCCCAAACAAAACTTTGCTCAAATCGACATGTTTTTTGGCTCATTTCTCTTAATTCGACAAATCCCGCCCAGTTTTCAGATCAAACTAACCCAAAATGCTTGGCATGGCCACTTCCGCAGCAAAATTAATGTATCTGATAACACAGACCATTTATTGTGATTGAGCCATTGCAGGGGTGATGAGTGTTAGGACTAGGGTAGTTATGTTTTGATTTTAGCTGAGCAGAGTTGGATGTTTGGTGTG
>BLXT01002413.1:1650838-1669669 GCA_019648995.1 Plakobranchus ocellatus
TAAAAGAAAATGACAGTAAAGATTGGGATAAATTATAATGAAAGAGCACTGCAACACAGATTCAGAAATTTGAAACATTCCACAAAAAACAGCCCTTTTGGCATCAACATTATGAAGAGAAAAACAGTGTTATGAAAATTTTCAAACACAGTAACACCTACAGAGTATAACATCTGAATACAGACCTGCCATTTTTACCAATTGGGTTTGAATTTTTACCGGCTTCTAAAAATAAAATCCAAATTACTATAAATTACAATGCTAAGGAAACAAAGCCACAATCTTTAAAGCAACTTGGCATGTTTCACAAAGGTTCAAGGCAAAAATCTTCCACCTTCAAAGTTGAGACTGTAAAAATTGGTGAAAGATGTGTAGGTGAAGCTTGAGATGCAATATCCAACCACAAAAGGGTATATATAGAGCAGTTTTGTAGAAGTGAAAGCAATGATATCAGTATATCTTCTCCATTGACAACATTAATAAAAGTTGTATCCAAAACTGAATGTTCTATCAATGTAGTTCACTTAGTAATTTTTTTTTTTTTGGTAAAGGTATTATAATTGTTTACGGTAGATTAGTGACTTTATCTTTTTTTTTTTTTTTGCATCCTAATTTTATTTTTAATAAAGTTTCGTTTCCCAACCACTGAATTTTTGTGTACCTGTAAGGGCATAATGACTTATGCACCTAGATTCTTTTTGCTGAAATTTTTTTCAGTTGTCACTGTATTCTGTATTTTTATTTATTTATTTAAAACTGAGGATCTTTCCTCTGCTTGTAATTTTCACCATATATAATGATTCAAGTTTTGTTTGGTTGGGTTTTTTATACAATAGTGCTCAGATGAATAAGCGTGAGATTTTAAATTGTTTTAACTAAAAGCTGTTTCTTTTTTTCCATGGTTTGGAGATCTGGAAAGAAATCCATTCTCTTTAAAAGTAACTTTTTAAACTTTTTCTTGTTTAGGCAAAATATGCAATATTTTTAGTTATCTATGGCAGTATGAAAAAAGAATTTTAGGTCATTGCAAAATTATAAACTATTTGCATTCTCCGATTCCTCCTTGCTTTTTCATTTTTTTTTTGTGCAGAACAATTTTATTGAATAATTTGAGATAGCATTTAACCTTCAATACAAGATAGATAAAATTGTTCGTTATTCAAATATTTTGATGTGTCGTTTAATTCAGGGGAAAAGCGATCCCCTCTGCCTCATCATCGTGAGTATATATAATATTGAAATCTAAATTATGAAGGTGTCTGCAGTGTTCACTCAATGCAAAGTACCAGTTGTATCTTTTCTCAGTAATTATTTACAAATTACTATTGTACTGACTATCTTTTATAGCAAAAAGAATTGGTTCACCAATTAGACATAAGCGAAATGCACTTTTTTTTCGTAATTTTGATGTCAAATCTTTTCAATTTAACCAACCCAGCTTTTTCTTTTTCTTTCTTTTGTTGTTAAGCAAGTTGTGATATGTCTTGAGACAGTTGTAATGAGTCAGACGTAGCATGTAACACAACTTTTGAGGGAACATTTTTTTTCTCTCTTTGATGCACTTGTTTTTTTCAATAAGTTGAAAATTGCTTTTGTTAGATCAGAATAAACTTAGCTCTATCCAGTTTTCACCTTTGCAAACGTCACAAACAAAAAGGTTCAGACTGTTTCAATGTTTAAATATGTTCAAAGTGCAACCTCTGGCTAATTCAGACTGATCTAAAGACATTTTGTTTTGTCTAACGCTCTTTTTTTTTTTTCTCTCTAAGTTTCCACTCATATAGACTGGTTTCATATTTATCTCAAATACTCAGGCTGTGAGAATTACAGACATGCCTATCGTTCCGGAAATAAAATCACAAAATCCATAATTTCGCCAATTTGCGATTGGTCATACTCTCAGAAATATACCTAGTCTAGATGTAGCAGCGCTTCTCTGCATAGATAATGCAAGAATATTAAAGGACTTAGAGAAAAAAAATAACGGTGTTAACACTGCAACAAAATTTTCAAACTTATTAAATGCATGGCGCTCTTTGCTACACCTTTTTTCATAACACTCAGAGTGTATCTTGCAGACTGAGGAGGGCTTGGGATTGTTTGGGGCAAAGATATCGGTGCATGCATCTATAGAGGAACATCATTGTAAGGCCTACCATCAGTCCCATCACTGGCTGTTTCCCTGTTGACGGACGGTCATTCACACTGTGACGTCACTCACCTGGACTAGGGTTTTTTTTTCAACAGACATATCTTTGAGAGGAAAGCAAATATGAACATTCTGACGGCAAATTTGAAATCAGCGACCTCGAGTTAAGAAATTTATGGCAGCAGAATTTCAATTTTGAAAGAAATAAAGAGTTTGGGGATAATTTTTCCCGCTTTAAATCTGTCAACTGCACTATTGTAGGTCAATGCTTTGGTCGAACTTAATTATCTAGACTTTGAGACTAACTATACGCACAGTGTTATATAAGTTCTAAACCCAGCATTGAATGTAGGCTCGGTGCGAGACTGTCTGATTGATGCTAGGCTCTTGCCATTGCCATTCCTATTATAATACAATGAACTATCCATAGATTTAGAACTTAATATCAGGGATGCCAGTTTTCTGATTTAAACAGGATTTCCGACTTTTTGCCTCATTTTTACTACTCAAAAGTCAATTATACTTTACCTACAGCTTTGAAAAAACTCTTTTTTGCCATACAAGTTTCCTGCTTTTTTGTCCGAGGCCATTGGCATCCCTGTAATATAATACAATCAGGCCTGCATACCTTGGATAAGTCTACGTTTCTTCAAAATAACCGAAAAGAAATTGCTCTACACAGAAGCTCCAATCTGCAAAAGACGGCAGCATTGTACTGTATTAACTATTTGGAAAGAATGCATCGAGGCATTCTGCATCTTAGGGATAGAATAGGGAAATGTTAAATGGAATTTTCTATTTGAGAAAAGTTAATAAAATTGAATTCCAGTGGTAACATTGAAATAAGTGACCCAAAGTTAAAAAAAGTCCTTGCAGTACGAGTAGAATGAAAATTTTAAGAACAATTTTTTTTTTCATAATGTTGTTAGTCTTGGGCCGATTTGCTCAATATTAATGTAAGCACGGAGGCTAAATGTTAAGCAGTTGGTCTAGTGTTTGTGCTGATTTAGACAGGAACTGATATCCTCTACTCTCTCCCTCGTCCTAAAGGTACACCTCTATGATTAATTGAAACCTAGTTAAATTGAGTGTTTATTTGTTTATTTTTTTGTTTAATCAGCGTCAGTTCCTGTCATATTCAGGTTTGTTCTGCATTTTTGCCCTTGATGTTCCTCAGAACATTTTATAAGGGTAGGCATGTCTGGAATTAAACAAAATTTCTGTTTTGTTTTTACTGTAGCATTTTTTACCTTTCCCAAATCATCTCTATTTTCCTTTTCTGAAGACAATTTTTTTTTTTACAGTTGTAAGCATGAATGTATTGTAAAAAATCTGATTGGTGCAGTAATATATAATTGAATTTAATCTTTTGAATTTATATTTTAAAAAGAATTATGCTATTTGAGAGCACACTTTTTTTTTCTGATCCATTTTGAACCCATTATCGCCAAACTTAGAGTTCATAAAAAAATCTCCCAATAACTTCTTTACTGTGATATTGAAAAACTGCATACTATTCATGGTGCATGATGAGTTTAATCTTCAAGTGATTCATTGAAAAGGTTACAGCTTTTTATTTTTTTGTAAAATGGCATTGGCACCTTGTTGTCATAGATGTGTTAAAAATCGCACCGGTCTACCTTTCATTTAAAAACCTTTGCTTTGGCAGATTAAAATGGCTTCTCATGTTCCCTTTTTTTGCTGCAAGAGATGTTGTGTGTAGGATTTTATTTGCAAGGTTACAGCAAGGCAATTTAGTTGTTAAATTGTCAAAATATTTCGTTCTAACAATCTTAGATTCTAGGGCTTTGAGCAAAGAGGATATTTTCTCATAAATTCTATTAGTGCTGTTAGTTTTTATATTGTATCTTTTTGTCTCCGACAGAAGTTATCCAAATTTTTATGATAAATGTGACATTAAGAATTTGCTTTATCTTCAGTTGCAAATTATGCATTTAGTAACAAATATGATTAAATTAACAATACAACATAAAGTGTGACTTGAGAATTTCATCCACTTAGTGCGAGAAAACTTTTTTTAACAATGAGCAAAGTTGAATGATGGGTAAAAAAGAACAAAATTTTTCCATCATTTAACTTTTTAACGAAGCCATTGCAACCGATTTTTTATTTTGCATATTATAAAATAAGCAGTAAGTAGGAAAAAATGCGCTTATTTATTTGTTTGAGAAAAAGGTGCACAAATGAAGAGAGATAACAAACTTTCAGGTAGAAGAGATCCTACTACACTGTTATGCTATAATATAGTAATGCGTTCTATAAATATATGTATTTTAAATGGTACTTTATAGGGATTTTAACTCTATTTAGAGAAGATATAGATCTATTTGAGTCTAGATGTGGAATGTTTATTTGAGGATCTGTGTCTAATTAAAGATTTAGGCTTGATTAGATGAAGAACAGCATAAATAATTATTTTTCATTGTTTTCCTGTAACATTTCAGGCGTCGTTCACGATCAAGAGACAGGCGCAGATCTAGAACTCGTTCCCCAGTCAGGCGTAGACGCTCTCGAACAAGGTCTCGTTCGAGGTAAGAGATCAAAATTAGTCAAAACTTAATTTAATTGACTTTGAGACAAGTTAAATGGGTGTGATCCTTTCTGGTAGCTTAGGAAATAAAAGGATGAGACTTTTTTGACAGCAAAAGTTTTGGAATGTTCCTAATTGGACAAATATATCTGTTGTGAAATTAAAACAATCCGTACAGAATGTAGTGAGCTTGTTACTGTCTGTAGAAATACTTCAGGATCATATGATAAAAGAATGAATGGTATGTAGTTTCTCATTCAAGGCTATACAGCTCTGATTTTGGAAAAGGTGCGGGAGAACCAAATAGGAATTGGTGCAGAATGTAGTGGGCATGATAAAAGAAAGAACAGGTTTTCATTTCTTTCAGAATGGAAACCTGTAGAATCAAACTGCAAAATCTCTTATTTCTCATTCAAAGCTATACAGCTCTGATTTGGGAAATAGGAGAGTAAAAAAATGTTTTTTAGATTTGTCAAAAAAAAAAAAGATTTTGACTCACAGAAGGCTAGAGGTTTTTAGAAAAAATTCAAGGATCTTGATATGTTCTCTATATTTTCTTATGTACTTCTTGTTTATAAAATTTCATATCATATATCATTGGACTTAAAATTGACAGTTTTACATTGGTGGTAACTTCAACTTTGTCCATACAGCATATTTAGCATAACTTAATAATACATAAAAAAAAAGAAAAAATATGTTTGAATTGTGATCTATCTTTATTCTTGAATTAAAGCACATGCAAAAATACTTAATATATCCAAAAATGAAGAAATTTCAATGGGCAATAATGATTCTATGGCCAAATCTCAACCTCATATGATGTACCCAAAGCGTTAGGTAAAAATAGAGAAATAATTAGCATTTTGATTGTCTATACATATAGAAGGTTGACCCATGTGAAAAAAGAAATCCATTAATTAATTTACGATAATGAACTCTTCCAATCATAGCTCTGAAGCAACAAACGGTTTCAGCTCAGTACTGTACATCAATCATGGGTTTTTTTTAGGATTGTAAAACTCAAAGACCAGAAATTTATTAGTCATAAGATTATTAGTTTTGGATAACTAATTATGAATGAGGTTGAATATTATGAGATATCAGTGAGTGTTTATCAAAGTATGAAAACAATGCACTTAAAAAAATTTGAATGTGATATGCACCTTTTTACCACCAAGCATAATTATTTTACTTTGATGATGAATGATAATTTTTTTTTAAATGTTAACAAATAGGAAAGAAACAATTGCTGCCATTTTGTTAACAACCGCATAGCAGCAAAACAGGCTAAAGATCTAGCCATGTGAAGAATAATGTAGTTTTGAGGAGTCCTTATATTATAGTTCAGATTATAATGTTTGATATTACAAAACATGATCCCAGAGTTCATTCAAATAGCCCATGTGCTAGAGATAGGAATTCAAAATGGCAGAAGATAAACCAAAACACAATTTCTTTTTCAGGCACAGAAAAAAAAAATTAACAACCATCAAATTAAGATTTATTTTTGGTTTCACTGAATTCTTCAACCTTTATTTCCCAAACATGACATATGCAGTACATTGTGCAGAAAAAATAACCGCTCAAGACTATCCCAAAATGGAACATGACTGATAGTTAAAATATTTCCATTTTCTGTTAATGGTCAAAGAATTGAGGCAAGTCATCACTGCAGGGTTTAATTTTGAAGAATTTGGTTTTTATGAGCTGAAAACTTCAAAGGATTTGGTTTTTTATTAGCTGAAAATGTTTCCAGAAAGTTATTATGATAAAGTTTTGTCTTCACCAATATATTTTAAGAATCCTTCCACAAGAAATTTTCTACCCATTGTATGCAGAGTTGATTAGATCTCATTCAAATTTTTTTTGTTTTTAAATCTTTTTAAATCCAGATTAATTTTTAAACAGATTTAAAACAATAGTTTACAAAGTTTCTTTGACACTATCATCTAGATTCTAAATCAGAAAAATGTCTGGGCTGTCGGTCCTTTGCTTAAACATCTATAATTTTATCAAGTAATTGTTCCTCAAACAATAATAATGAAATGATTACACCTTATTACAGAATTAACAATATACATATCTTTATGCAATTTTTAGAGAAAGACTTTAAGGAAAAGGTTGGGTTTTTTTTTCCTCTCTTTTTTTTAAGGCGTCGCTCCCGCACACCTCCAAGATCATACAGCAAACGCTCAGAATCGAGGTGAGTACTTTAAATATCAAAAATTTGATCACTTGAGTAATAAAGACTTTCTAAAAAATATTTGCATGTTTTGTCATGAATGTTGACCGAAAATTTGTACAGATTTATTGTCTAGAGATCAGCCCTAATGATTTTGAAATTTAAACCTATATATTTTGGCTCAAAATCAACTTGTGGTGCAGTTTTGATCTTTATGTTATGCAAAGCTAAAAGATATGGCATGTGGTGGAGAAATGACTTGGCTTGTCTAAATTGGTTTCAAACTTACAACTTATCAAAACTCAATATTGATAGCATCAAAACATTTCATACAGCAAGGAGTTTTTCTAGCAATCTTTCTTTCTTGTCATTAAAACACGGTTGTATAATTTGTAGCAGCTGTGCTGAAAAAAAAGCAGCAGAAGTTTTGGGTTGGTTTTTTTTTTTAAGCTGCACTATTCAGCATAATGCAATTATAGCAAAAGTATACTGGATGTAGCAATGATCAGCTTGAGAGCAACTAGCATGTTTTGGAAAAATTTTAGTTTCTTTGCAATAAAAGTATAACGAGCTAGCTATGACCTTCAGCTAGTCCACTCTGTTGGATACCTAGCAATTGTAAGGAAGGGAGAGGGGGGTGCCATTAAGTGACCATGGACTATTCTGTTGTTGTTGCTCAAGCTATGAAGCCAGTCCAAGACTGTGCCACATGTTATAACACAAAGTATACACATATAATTAACTATACTAGTCTGAGCTATAGCCAATGGGTATTCAGCCTTATCCAGAGTAAAACTCAAATGCCTTAAAGACAAACATGTAATTGATTATAATAAAATAGATACCTCTAAACTATGCACACACTTTTGTTTAAAGATGAGCACAAATTGAAAAATTTTTGTTAGCACAAATTGAAACATTTTTTGTTTGTTCTTTATTTGTAGATTTCTTTTTTCAAAATTAACTTATATATATAAGAGCAAAATTTGCGATTGATTTATGTTTTTATCTTTTAAGTTAAATCTTCAAATTTGTATTATTATGATTACTCTTCTTTTGAAAAAAATCTTTATGTTCCAATTGTTTATTTATATTTGTAGCTTACATATATATATATATATATATATATATATATATATATATATATATATATATATATATATATGTGTGTGTGTGTGTGTGTATATACATATATATATATATATATATATATATATATATATATCAGTTTTAGGTTGGGTGTTAAAATTCTAATGGTAAATAATCCTCAGGCGCAAATCTAGGTCTCGTACTCCACGACGATCACGTGATCGCAAAGAGAAAGAAAAAACTAAAGAGCGCAGGAAAAGTGTTTCTCTTTCTCCCCCTGCCTTGGAAAGAGATGGCTCTCTTCCCCCAAAAGATGCAAGTGACAGGGATGGCTCCCCAGCCAGAGCTGAAAGCAGGTAATAGTAATGTCTACTTTTGACAATGGCTGTTTTTCCAATTTATTTATAAATGTGTATATTGAAAATGATTATAAAATTATTCTTTTCGAGGTGGGAGGGAAAATTATTCTTTTCGAGGTGGGAGGGGGAGACTTTTCAGTCCCTTTTGAACTGCTGCTTTGATCATAACAGTTGATGCTGCTACTATTTTTCTCTTCCCAGTGCCATAATCAGAATGTTAGCTTTTCTTATTTTATCTGGACCCAAAGATTGAAATAGAGCATTCATAGTCTCATGCCCATTCTTCTTCTTGAGTCCTTTGAATTAGCAATTGGTATTTTTTCATTCATAAAGAAAATTGGGAGTTGCTTAGATAATAACAGCCCATGGAATTCCCCAATTGCATGTCCCGTTTCATTTTAAGCCATTAGATGGTATTACACTGCCCTGATCTGAATCGAATAGGAATGTGGATTTTGCTCAAATTAGGATAAATACTGGAGAAGAAGTTGTAATTAAGTGAGAGAAGAAGTTGTAATTAAGTGAGTTCATATTGTGCAAAGACATGAAAATTGAAAAGTTATTGTGAAAATTGTGTATGAATGTAACACTGTTTCATTTTTTATCAGCTTATATCATCAATCATAAATTGTTAGCTGCCAGTTGTGTTAATCCATTGTTTTAGGGCACTAAATTTGCATTATATTTCACTTAAAATCAATTTCTAAAAGAAAAAATTATAATTTTTGAACCACTGGAAATAATTATCAATCTTGATCTTATATGTATTTATTTTCTATCCAGGCCTATTAATTTGGGCTTAATGATTTTTGTAAACATGCTAAAGCTGTATAAAGTCTGCAGTCAAAGGGAACTAGATAAACTGAGAGATTGTCATCTCTTGATTTAAAAGTCAACCTAATATCTCTCTTTTCTTGTTTGTCATTTATTAATCTGCGTCTTTTTTTTTTTTTACATTCATAACACACCATGGAACTTGAGAGACTCATTACTGTACAAATCTACATTTATGACCAAACTGATATTTTTTTCATTTTATTGACTTTTTTTTGTCTATGATTGTTGCATGTTATGATTTTGTAAGTTCTGCAGCTCTTGCAGTTTCTTTTATTATTTCCTTAAGCTAATTTGTCTACGTTACACAACACCAACAGATTGATGGAACAGATGCTGAATAAAATTTAGTCTTGCCTGTGTGGCTTTTTTTTTTTGTTTATGCTTACATTGCTTATTTTATCGAGGTGGCATAATTTGTTACTATATTATTAATACCAAAGAAAAAATTTTTTCTTCAACCTGTCGCATTTTTGTTCTAACTGTTACAACATCTTTTTTAAATCCCCACCATATTTTCTGTCATGTACAGCGCTAAAGCTGATGGAGATAATGCCAAAACTAGCACAAAAAAGAGGTAAACTCCACTCAATATCTTTAGCACACTTTTTTTTTTTTCTTTTACTTTCCTTGTTTTGAAGAAGACAATTGTCAGTATTACAGTGTAGCTAATCATCGTGTTTTTGCCAGTAGTAACTTGAAGACACCATACTGGAGCAAGGAAAATTACGTGAACTGTTTTGATATGAAATTGAAGTTTATTTTTTGGGTGGGGAGAGGATGTAAAAATGATCTCATGCTGAAAGTTATAATGTTTGTGTAGTGATGTGGCAGACTGAAAGGTTTTGCTATAAAGGGGTGTGCAGATATCGCTTTCAAACATTGTGAAACTTTTTTTTTTTTGGCCTTCATTGTATTGCCAATTTAAAGCAAGCTGATTTAGGCATTTTGATACTTGCAGATTGGACACGGGTGGCAGACACATACCCACACCACTAATGCCTGCATGTAAAGCAACCATGTCTTCATATCAAATTAAATAATGCAACTGGCAGTCTTCGAGCATTGTGAAATCATTTTGGGCATAAATTGATTAAATTGTGAAGTTACTTCAAAAACTTTCCTGATGTAAATCATCTTATCTTGGAGTGACACCACAGTTATTGAGAGTGGAGAGTAAAAATGGCCACAATTTTAATTTACTAACCTCTTTAGATTAGAAATTTACAAGGTTTTTCCTCCAAGTCAAATAAGAAACTAATGCTTTTTTTTTTTCCTTGTTTCCCCTTTTTATGTAGCTTCTTCACGTAATCATTCATTTAAAAAAAAAAAAAAACAACAAAAATTTCCCCAAGCACACAAAGAACAAACCGACCGACTAACAGTTATAAGAGGAACAAAAATTTAACGCTTTCATTTGGTTAACTTTTTTGTTTGATTTAAGGTGTGTTTTTAGTTGTTTTACACAGCATTATCTAAGAACTACTGAAAAGAAAGTGCAGAATAAAAATACAAATTTTGCAAAACTATTACTTTTTAACTTTCTTTCACTTTGTGGTTTTTAAATGTATTTAATGCAGTTTAATGGTTTTGTTTCAGTCACTACTTGGCTCTGGCCTTTTAAACCCCATTAAAGGTCACAGCAATTGCATCTTAATCCTTAATCACAGCTGATCAAATTTGTGACCATTGTATTTGTATTTGTTCTGTTGTAAGCAGTTTCAGTGTGTTATAAATGTTTTGAACCTACACTTTTCAAATCTCAAACTGTTAACAATTTTTGTGAGAAGGGAAATTAAAAGAAAAAACATATTCTAAAGTTTATAAAAATTTTTCTGTTTGAGCACAGATCAAGGTAGCTGAGTGTAATTTTCCTTTTTGTAAAATTGTTCTTGTATTGTAGTGTTTACATTTTTAACCAATCTAAAAAGAAACAAAATTATTTCCGTATTGTTACTGATATTGTGGGGCCTATTTCAAGACATATAGTTAAGGCAAACGTTTTTTTTGTCAGCACAGAATCATAATGATTTTTAGAAGGTTTTAGACAAAATAAAAGAACAGAAAGACTTCTCCTGTAATTTAAACATTTGAAAACACAAGAGAAGACCAAGTTATGATCCATTTTGTTTGGCTTGTTGCAGATAATTCTTTGTATTCTGCTTGTGTAAATCATTTGAAAAAATATTTTTATCTAGGTTCCTGAACATATTTTTTTTTCATTTGTGATTAAAATTGAAATAAAGAGAAGTAGCGTTATAAGCTCTTTGTTCATAATACCACATATACATGTTTCATTATCTTTATTCCAGGTCACCTTCTCCAGTAAAGGCTAGGCGTAAAGATCGTAGCCCAACCCCTAAAAAACGCAGCCGCTCTAAGTCACCAAGGTAAATTTTAATAGTGCGATTGTAAGTGTATTGAAAGGAATGATTTTAAAAAAAAGACCAAATTGGATAAAAATAAAGTTATAAAGTAATTCAATAATGCTTTGCATGCTGAACCTGCTAAGTCTATGGGAAATAATAGGTTTTGAGTATTTAAGACTTTTTAACTTAGAGAATGGATATATGAGAGAACTAAAAATTATCTGTTCTTTGGTAGTAATTTCAATTGAGTTTTTAGTTATATCATGTTGCAAGACTGAGTGTGTTGTATATATTTGTATACATGCATCAAACATGAATATGTGTATCTTGAGTGCAATTTTTTTTTTCCTTCTTTTTTTAATAAAGAAAAAAAAATGTAAAATTTGCCTCCTTCTCCTTCCCCTCCACCCCCCAAAAAAATCAAATAATCGGCACTAGGATGAGGGGGATCTAGGTGACTTTACTTTAATGAACATATTATTCAAATATATTTTGCTTATAGGCATATTATGGATAAAGCATGTGTTTAGAAAGACCTGCACTTGGAGAAATGGATCAAATGGAAATATAATAAAAATGTATGAAAAATACCTTTACTTGCCTACAAGCATATTTCTAAAGTATATGCTTTTGTAAAAACCTGCACTTGGAAACATGATTGTAGGATTTCCACATCATGTAAATCTTCAGCCAATTCAGTCAACATATAACCTAAGTGTTTCATTATCTTTTAAAGTCACAATATAATCATTGACTTATGTTTCCACAGCCGTCGCAAAAAGAGAAGAAAGTCCAGAAGTCTATCACCAAAAAGGAGGTCAAGGTCTCGCAGTGGATCAAGACACAGGTAAGTTTTTGTTGGAGATAGAGTTTAAAGCAGTAAGAATTGAAGCATGCATATGAAATGATAATGCGATCACTGTACATTAGATGCAAGAGTAGTAGAAGAGTGAAGTCCTGATTTTTTCCTACAATTCAGCATTTTCATGTAGTTTTTTTTTTTGTTGTTAATATTTTCCTAGCTTCCATTAAGTTTGTTTAAGTTTATTTCCTGTACCGGTGTTTGCCTTGCTTGATTCAGCACGAATAATATGCTAATTATTTTAAAAAATGAAATTACAAAATGCATCGTTTTTTTTCTAATGTGAAATCCTCTTGAGGTTGTATATGCTTTTTTTCCTTTACTTACACTTTGGCAAAAAGCATTGCGGACTTTTTCCAACTTACCAATGTTGGTGCATTATTGTGCATATGGTCGGATGAGCTTGTGGATGATGACTGCTTTATAGCATCATCACTTTAAGTGTAAAAGGATCAAATGTTTTGTTGGACACAGAGAAATGGTTAGAATTTTTTTTTTTTTACAAAAACTTGCTATTAAATTTGCAACCTCTCGCAAAACAGGCAAAGGTTGTATTCCTAACCTACTGCTTTTTCTGAAGAATTTTGTTTTTAAAAAGTCTAACAAATGCTTGCAATGGACAGAGTATTTTTTTTAAAAAAAAGCAGGTTTTTGTAATTGCTATTTTCATCACTAAGCAAGCATGGTAAAATAACTTCTAAGCAATTTAAATTTCTTTGTTTAACTTTGTCATTTGTTTATGTTCATGTGACAGTGTTGTCGTAAAATCCTTGACATAAGTCCCAGTTGACATGTTTTCTACAGCATTTCTTTATCACTAATTTTTTTTAGTCTCAGTGATATTTGAATCTTCTTTTTTTAATTCTAATTTCATATGTGAAAAAATTTTCAGGAGCAAAAGAGAGCGCAGCAAGAGAAGTCGCAGCAGGGACAGGAAACATGAGAGCAAGAAAAAGAGTGGCAGAGACAAGGAGGAGAAACGAAAAGAGAAAGACTCCAGCTCTACTAAAGTAAGTTTTTTTTTATTTTTTTTCCTGGTTTTGAAGATACCTTGCAGCACACGCCACTTGTACTGGGATATCCCAGAATGACAACTGTCTTCCTTCTACTTTGTCCTCAAGCTTTTCTAAGTCTTCTCCTTTATTCACTTTGGTCACTTATATTATCTCAGGATAGGTTTTATGAAAGCAGGCATGAGCAAGTAGCAAATAATTTTGGACAGGTCAAGCCAATACCTCATCTAAGTCAACCATAAACCTTGTGTAGACTAAGAGCTCAAAGCAATTACATCTGTTATAATTTTTAACAGCCCAGGCCAACAAACCCATTTTTTTTTTTTTTTACCTTCAATTTGGAGGCATACAATTTAGTTTTTATCCCAAATGCAAAATTTGTGATGGAAAAGTTTATATATGTGACCCATTGTTCTGTAAAAATGTTTTTTTCTTCATTAAATATTACCCAAAGGCTAAAACAAAGCTTTAAACGTTCGCATTTATGAAGCATTTTATAGTATTTGTATTGGAGCAATTGCTAAAAAATGGACCCCAAAAATGTTTCATTTTTTTAAACGATGTGTCAAAAGAAAAAGGGGGGATGCTTACAGTGAGGTATTATTCATGTAAAGTGAGATATTAGCTAATGGATCCAGGAAAAAAAGTTGGTCTGTGTTTCTTTATTTTGTTGGAATGAACTTTAAAGTATTAGAAGGTGACGATTACTTTTTCTAAGTGATTTTACTATTGTAGTTACATTTGAAAGTTATTTCGTTCATTTATATAGCAAAGATGCATGAAAAACTAAAGCATTACTTAAGAGGCCATTGAATTTAAAATACTCAAGATTTATCAGTCCACTTTTTGCAAATATGTCTGGTGAAAAATCTTTTGAACTAACAATGATGACAATCCACATTTTGGCAAACCCTCATATTCATATAAATTATGCGGCTCAGTAGAGGACAATAATCTCAAAGGTCTTCCGCCAGATTTAGAAGTCATAAGAAAGTGCAAAACTGCATAATCTTTTTGGGAAAAAAATGTTTTTCAACACAGAAATAAGACTATGCAAAATTCTATAACACATACTTTTGTGCCTATAGATGCATATTGATATTTTTTTTGCTTTTTATAAACCATCCTACTTTTTTATTAGAAAACACAGCAATATAACTCAGTTGGATGGTTTGAGATGATTTTTAACATGTGTGCAATCCTTTCAAAAGGATCCTGGCTTAGACGGCTCAGCCACAACATATCAACAACTATCTGTAGGTTTTAAAACTAAGCTCGAAGGCATCACATCTTATTTTTGAGTGACTCTCAAATACAAAGACTTTTTCTGAAACTATGGAGTTATTTTTGCTATAAATCAATATGTAATTAGTATACACTATTTTTATTTAGATGGGCAAGATGTTAAAAAAAAAAGAAAGAGTTATTGCTATGGAAATCTATGTGTAGAGGAAAGTAATTTTTTCCCATCATTTTTAAGTCCTTGACTGTTTTTACTGTAACAACAAATCTATGATTAATATGAACACATAGACGTCTGCTGTTGCTGTCAATAAAAGTGACACACTCAATTACAATGAGTAATCATGCATTGGGGAGGTTACTGATATATTATATTATTACTGTCTCCTGGATAGATATAGATGCTACCACTTCCATCTTTCCCACAAACGTATAAACGGCATTGACAAGTTTTTACATATGTATTCGTACGCTTTATAGTGCAATTATCTAATCCTTTTTTTATTTTCATCAGGTGAAAAGAGACTATGATGAGGAAGAAAAAGGATTTGGCAGTGGAAGTGAGAAGGACAGAGAGGCTAGTGAGGCAAGATCAGATTCACCACCTACCCTTGAAGCGGTAGAGAGAGACTCAGACCATCAGGCCGTAGATATGGACATGAGTGACTGAGACTCTCTACTATGTTTTACTGAGTAGACACCAATCTCTGGTTGTAACTGCTAACATCAAAGAATGTTATTGCAGTTTGATCAGGCAAAAAAAATTGAAGTTTTTTGTAACCTTCCTTTCTATTTATTTCTGTTGTTGAATTCAGGATGTCCTAGATTTGTTTTCTACAAAGAAAGTCAAATAAAAGAAAAACTGAATAAAGTGCGACAACAAAATGTTTTTGTATGAATAATAGAGATCAATTCAGAATGCGCAGCCTATTTGAAAGAGACCCATTATTTCCAAAAAATTTCTCAAGTTCTCTAGAGTTCCACATCCCCCACACCCCCCAACCAAGCCACGAAATTCTCAATGCCTGCTTACACAGCAGTGTTAGGGTGGCCTCGGTGGGTATTCCACAAATTTTTAGATCACACGGTCTTGAGGGTTTTGTCTTGGCATCTTGTCTCTGATGAAAATCACAAGGAAGTCAGGGATGTGTTAAGTGCCTGATTATGTAGTCACCAAAGTGTTGTGCAATCTAGTTAGCATATCCTGCTGCTCCTTGCATAAACTGTTGTTTCCCTCCAGCATGAAGACATGGCTATCACATAATAGTGCAAGCTTCAAGTATGCAAAGAACTTCCAGAAATGTAAAGATTCATTTTCCGTATGATGCAAATTATTAGGTGGAAAGCAAGCTTGGGACAGCAGCTATATTATGACAGTTTTTCCGTAAATAAATTATTTTCTAGTGTAAACTTTCCTAATTCATTGTATTTCTGATCTTGTTTAAGAATGAAAACCATCCATGTTAGTTTTTTTTTTGTGCTACTCTACATATTTTGATGATGCATGTATTATGATAAAATAGTTGCATATTACACAAAGAAGTTGAATTGACTTTCATTGTGCTTGGAAAATCTTTTTTTTAAATTTTGATACCTTGAAATATCTATGTATGGTGTTCTTTTTTTTTCCTTGTTGAAAGTTTTGAATATTGTTGATGTTTTTACTTTAAAAATTCTGCTAAAAGGAGTAAAGTATTCAAATATTTGTAATGCGTGCCAGTTAAAAGAATAAATGAAAATATGCAGAAGTGTAATGAGTTTTTTGTTTCTTTAATAATTTTTTTTTTTTAATGCAAAAGGGAGTTCTGATTAGCTACCCTCTTATCATTCACGAGAAATTTTTTAATGTGAAATATATTTAATTCTTGTCGCAAGGCCCTCTAACTTTTAGAACCCAGCCACATGCAAATATGAAAACTTTAAACCAATTTGAAACACTGGCATCAATTTTCATTTTTTAATATATTCAAGAAAAAAAGGGCATTTTTCTTTCAATTGACATGTTCTTACTTTAAAATTTTGAACTTTGGAGCTTTTTTTATTATTATATGTTTTTTTTTTTTTTTTTGTTTTTAATCGCACCAATATTTTCAGGAAAATTATGTGTGATTGTGCATCAAAAAGAAGGGAGATTTGTAAAGTAGAGAAAAAAAAAGACTATTGTTGAAGTATTGCTCCTATACCAAACGGAAATGTCCTAAAACTTTTGGCGTCAAGAAGAAAGTCCCACCAAGTTTACTCCAGCAATGAAACCATCTTTTAAAAAAAAATCGATTAAAAATTATCTAAGTAATCTGAGATCTATGAAATACACTTTACAGCTAGCAAAAAACATATATTGACAGTCTACAGTCAGTTATGTATAGAAATATTTTGCCTGACCTAAACTAAAAAAAGAAGTTTCTTCTCAAAATAGTTTTAAAAAAGGAAGGTGAAGCAGTAACAAAAAAGGAAAAGAGAAACCTGAGCCTGATATGTATTTCAAGTAAAAATAAAATGCATGGTCTGCATCTAATATTGCCAAGCTACATACTTGCTAGATTTCATGATTAGAAGTTGATAGTTAGTGAAATGGTTGAAAAAAAAATCAACTTTTTTAAGTGAGGAAAATTATGTTTAAAAAAGTGTATTTCAATTTACTGCCAAGGGTAAAACTAAAAGTGAAGGCAAGTTATGTTTCCTCAAATTAAAAGTCTGACAGTCACTAGTATCTGTGCAAGTTTATTTTAAACATGTAGGACAAAAGTCAATACATGTATATTGAGCTATAAGCTACTGGTAGTCTTAAGTGCACTGAGCTAGGATGTATATCATATACCGGTACATTTAATTGAACATTGGTACTATGTTTGTATTGAGATCTCATATATTGCAATCTTAGCAGAAATAAATGAGTATGCAAAAGTTCTGGTATATTTTTCATGCATTGCCCTGACTGCATGCTTGTATAGTACTAGTACATGTAACTTTATTTTGATGGAGAATTCTGTTATTTTGTATGCCTACACAAACCTCGTTATCCTCAAAATCTGAAGATCATCCTGAAGTTGGAACCTGCATATCAAAATGGGAACAGTAATACTTTAGGGTTTGTTTGCTTTGGTGTTTTGTTCTTTTTGCAACAGAGTTTAAAAAATCAATTAAAAGTTTTTTAAATTGTCTCCAATTATCCTTATTTCATTGATGAAATCTTGAACTGAAAAAAAAAAAATAGATTCAGATTAACTCAATAACTCTGAGCGGCCGCTCCCAGTGGCCGATGGAACGATACGGATGACCGAGCGGCCGCAAACTATATGAAAGAAAAGGGGCAGAGGGAGAAAACTCCGTCCAGATGCAGAAAAAAAATACGGGCACAAAGAGTTAAGTCTTTCCTGAATTCAAAGAGAAAATGGACAGAAATACTTCAACCACTGTTGATAGTTAATTTTTTTATAGAAATGGACTAGAGGCATCTGGAAAGTGCATCTGTGCTTGAGTGGGCCTTTTGAAGGTAAATTAAGTCAAAAGAAGAATAAATAGGACCAATGAATAAATAGTCAATTAAAATTTCTATTTTACACCTACCGTTACATGAATTAATCTTTAAAAATCTTGGTCTTATGCCTTAACAAAATGGCCTGAGTTGAAATAGTAAATGCCTGACAATTTCTAGACATGAATCATCTACGGGAAAAAAATAACATCAACATTAATGGTAAAAAAAAGTGCAGATGGTGCTTATTCACCTCACCAGTTTTTTGGGCCCATGTGCTTTCATTTTAGCCAAAGTATATTGTATCAATATGATTGCAAAAGCTTAGTTTAATAGTACATGCAGTCTTACTAATTATTATGCTAGTGAGCCAATAATCAATGAATAAATGAATACAGTGGAACACGTTTAAACCTAAATTCTAAGGAGTATGATTTCTATTTTGGTTTAAGCATAGCGAATTAAATTTAAATAAGTATGATTAATAAAGGAGAGTGACCAGCTTCCGAAATACATGTATTAAGTTTAATCAATCTACCCATCGTCACCACAATGTGAATGAACACGCCTATCCACAAAGCTTTCTCTCTTTTTTATCCATTTCTCTATCTCCTTCTCAATTAAGAAGTTCTTGCGCCTGTTATCGATGTAGAATAATGGAGCTTTCACAATTTCATCATCGCCTAAGTAAGTTTTCCGGTCC
>BLXT01002413.1:1669817-1681811 GCA_019648995.1 Plakobranchus ocellatus
GCAGGTGTGTGCAGTAGACCTAGCCAGACATCGGGCCTGGCTGTCTGTAGTGTGAGGTACCGGTAACAGTATTGGGTTTGCATGGACTAATGGAGTAATGTGAGAAAGAAAGGGAAGGACAAGGTGGCTTCACTAAAAAAAAAAAAGATTTTTTTTATATGATGGTCAGACAATGATTGGGCTTTCCTGATAGTTTTTATTTATTTCGCATTTTTTAACGATAGTAAGGCAGCCAAGGCTTTCGGTTCACCGCATGTTTAATAAGAAAGAATAAGAGGAAAAACACAAAGCTCTTCAATTTCTTTTTGGTTTAGCTATTTTCGGTTTAGGTGTGATCTCTTGTAATTACAAAATACTTTCTTAAAAGGACTTCAAAAATAGGAAGTAATTAACAATAAAATGTCTCCATAATGAAGACAATTATTCGCCAAATCACAGTGGACTATTGATGAAGTCCTTTGGGAATTATATATAGCAAATATCTATACAGCTATTAATTTTGTCCTTTGCATTATTCTTTATACACGTGTATTTTAAAAAAAAAGTGATTCAAAATATCAAATCTTCTTGAAAGAAAATAAACTTGAGTGAATTCAACTGTATTAGCAAAAACACAATTTTTTTGTTTTGAAGTTGAACCTCAAGCTGAGACAATACCCAAGGCAACATTTCATCTTGTATCAACTTGCTCAGAATGGTAGGCTCTGCGTTTGTGAACCTTTTCTGACGTTACAATACTTTTATTTAAGGGCAATTATTCAGCCTTGTAAGTAATTGGCTAAAAAAGTTGTACAGAAATGAGACTGACAAACCCCTGATGTTTTAAAATAATTTTATTTGGAAAATGACAATAATTTAAAATATAGTGAAATACAATACCAAAATTCACAATTTTTAAATAGGAAAATGGAATTGGAAATGTCCTCAATTCTTACAAAGATATATATAATACGCATATCTAAATTTGACAAATGAAACATCAAACATATTTCACTTCAGTTTGAATTCTAAAGCAAATATATATATTTATCTAAATTTGAACAAACAAAAACTCAAACATGCTTCCCTTCACTTTGCACTTTACGAATTAGATGACGAAGGAAAATTCTGTACATTTTATTTTACCTTTCAGAGGCTCCAAATACCAGCATATAAATCTCAGAAATACATAGGTAATTATATATTGGGTTTTAAAGAAACGAGGCTATTCAAATGTTACTTAGTTTAGGGCATAAAATAGTTTATAAAAATTTCTTGCCTACATTATAATTCAGGGGCCCATTACAGTTCTATAGACAAAGAACCTTTCCTTTAATATTATATATATGCACCACCAACTAGAAAGGCTTAGTGAGAAGAGGAAATTCTGAAAATTATCTTTTAATAAAAAAAGGACAGACACAATGTTTTGTTTCAAATAAGTGGCAATTCTTTCTTTTAGTTTGTCCTGCAGTGCAGGTACAAACTTAATGGCATCTTTCATGAAATGGCTTTGTTGAAATTACACATTTTTGCCACTTGCTGAGTATGATGGAGCATTACTGGATAAATAGCAATAGATTGATAACATTATTAATACAGAGACATCTGACAACCACAAAACAAATTTAAAAAAAAAAAGAGGCTAAAAATTCAGACATGGTTGGAAAAAGCCTTCTTTTTAAAAAAGACGTTCTGAAGAGATCAGATGTACAGCTCCATAGCAACATAAAATTAAAAAAAATAAGAATAAATAAATACAAAACACTGATCTTTTTCTTAAAACTAATAAAAGTGAACCATAATCATGTGATGAGGAAAAGTTACAATCCCACAACATGCATGCTCCCACTAGAACCAGGTCCACAAGTATTGAACTTTTTTGAAGGCTATATCAGCATAGACTGTATGGTGTATATTACTTCAAATGTCCAATTCAAAGATCTTTCTTAATCTCAATCCTTTACAATTACATTATTTTTCATATTGATAGTGGTATTGTTATGTCATTTAAAAATAGTTTTCTGACAACTAAAGTTTTTGTTGGATTTCTTAATTCTGCCTTGGTAAATTCACAAAGTTTCAATGTTCCAGCAAATGGATATAAAATCACCCTATTCTCCGCCAGGGGAACCACTGGTCAGATTACTGAGAATGTACAATTGTCCAGTTCTTAATCTTAGTGACCTGGCAACACAGCAGCTCTGATTCAAGCTTGCAATTTATCTAATGAATACTGTAGGAATACTAACTTCAGAGTTTCACAAAACTAAAAAAAAAAATGTTACAAAATGAAGAAATTTATCTATGAGATACAGCATAAAGGCCTACTAAAATTCTGCAAATCAGTACATATATGATAGAATCAAGAAGTCTATTTAAGGGATGGAGCACCAAGATTGGAGTTCCACCAAAACTTCACAAAATGATAGAATGGACTGACTAAGTTTATCAAAGGGACAGTACTAAGATAAAGTTACTCTACAATTATACAACACAATATAATAGAATGAAGTTTATTTAAGGAATTCAGTACCAAGATCAGTTCCACTAAAGCTGTACAACAAAGTATGATAGATAGAATGATAAAACACATGGATGTCACCTTTACTTCTTCCGTTTTAAAGAAAAAATCCACACAGCAATGTCAGGCCAAGGGTCAAAGCCAGAAGCAATTTGTACAATTCATCAGCAAAAAAATGCAATCAAAATCAACATGTACTTTACTTTGTATTGTTCACCAATTCAAATTTGGACTTGAGTGTTCACTTGTCTTGTTCCTATACATGAGTGAGACATAAGACCAAAGCCTTAGCGTCAGATGTTACAAATATGTTTGGAGAAAAACACATTGAATTAATGGTAATAATTTGTAACTACTTTCAATCTCATCATTTTCTTCCACAAAATTTGGCACATAGCATAGTTTCCCCCTACCTATTGTTTATAAAGTAAATTCACGACTATAACACTTATTGAAAATTTAATCAAAACTTAAGTTCAAATAGGAGGTACATTGGACATGACTGACCTCAACAGATGATATTTCTAAAACTATTAAAATTGGACGGATTCACTGAATTGGAGCAAAATTTAAAAAAAAAGAAAAAGCATTATAAAGAGATTACCTTTAAAGGAAAATTAAAAAAAAAATTAAACTCAGATCTAAGTGGTTAAATATCAAACTCCTCTAAAATGTGGGAAGGATGATTCACTTTCAGACACCCTTCTCGCTGCATTACCTGCATTACTTTTATCCTTGGCAAGGAGATAACTAGCAAGGACTTGCGTATAAGTAAATGTATACATGTGAGGTAAGCTAAGTCTTAGGCATCATCAAATGAGAAGGGGAGGGGAGGATGAGAAAATAAACACAATTCAAAACAACATATGGTTTAAACAGAGAGAAAAAAACGAGAGAATGGAGAGAAGAGTTTGGTTACTCTTGTTCAGGTTTTACCCTTGTCATTAAAACAACAGCCAAAAAATGAATTGGTTTGAATAGCACGATACAACTAACTACTGGTAAGTCAATATTGTAGGGAGATTGAATCATTTGCACATCTACCCATCTGTCAGAAAAGTTTACACATGGAATCAAATATCTTTTTTTTTTTTTAACCGATCATTATTTTGTTTCGTTTTTATTTTATTGGACTTGGAGCGCACCAATGTGGTAATGATGCCAATCGAATGGAGCTGGCTAGTTTGAAGTAAAGAATGTGTTATATCCTGCATTACACTCCCAAATATCTTACACCCATATCAACCCAGAGCCATCGATATGTTGTCTTCAGCTTAACATAAAGAGAAGATTCACAAATCCTTTTGATATCATTTATCATCAAAAGGCATTACAGTCACCGAGAGATACATGGTTTAATTATAAATAACAGAAAATGGAAAGGAAGCACTTTTATTTTTTAAAGTCAGTATTGAAGTAATACAATGCAAAAGACCACATCTTAGAAAATTTGTAATAGAAATTCACAGCTTGCAATAACCTATTCTCTTTACATTGATGAAATAATCCCATTAAAGGAAAACACATTTGAAAAAATCATTTTTTTTTCCTGCTGCCTATCTTCAAATGTCAATGACAAAAAAATTGATTAAAAAAAAAATATAAAAACATACAAAGTTTGAAGAGTAAAATTCTTCAAATATTGTATTTACAAATTAAACTAAGGCAAAGGAGTTCCACACATAGGCCCACATAAAATATGTTTATATTAACTGGGCAAAAATGATTAAAAAATCCCATAAAATTCAGCCTCAAACTGTAAATAGTGTCAGGAAAAAAATTCTTGGAATTTTGAACAATGCCAAAAATTAATAGCTAGTGATATTCAAGATCCACATAATATAATTTCAATTGTATTTTTCCAAACGACAAATATTCACTGTTATTCTTAAGTTAAAACGAGAGGTTGACTGATAAAGTAAAGGTCAGCCATGCTTTTTATGGCTATGTGAGTCTTTTTTCAAGCCTCTTTGTGATGCAGAGGTAAATTTCATGGTTAAACTTTAATAAGTATTTAAAACAAAAAGAAATATTTGGCCAAACTGTTATAGCCTTTATAAACCTTTTGAAATGAAATTTTGCATGAATCAAAGTAAATGATCCAGTAAATTTTGGTTTTAAAAGATTTCCCTGTATCTAATCAATATAAATTACTTGTAAGGGAAAGGATTTAAAGATAGGCTCTAAACATACATATGAAATGAACATCAACTCCGATGGTATAAGTTTCTTTTTTCAAATATGTTTTAATAAATTTCAAATTAGAAAAATGAATGTTCACATCAAATATGTTCAGCCATATACATATAAAAAAAAAAAATCAATTCATTTTCATTATTAAAAGGCTCAGGGATTTCTAATTGGCTGATCTTGTATGGACTAGCAGTACTGGTGTTTGAATTTTTATCATGCACATTTAAGTAATGCAATCTTATTTTAAATGATCTTAAATTACGAGAGCAAAAAGTCATCTGCAGAATGTTTATGCCTGTAGATTTACGAAACAAAAAGCTACATTTGCTAATGTATTTTACATTATCCATTTCATGTTAACTTGGATCAGATATGATTAGAACTAGACTCTCTTTGTGAAATATTTAAATCAATTCTTTACCTGTCCAAACAAGTAAAGTCATGTCTTGATGAAATCACTGGTAATAATGTCATGTACAAGTATTTGGAAGTTTACATTGCTGAAATTTGTGAAAGGACAGAGATGTGCTGATTGTGGACAATGATAAAAAACAATCATAATTCTGTAAAATACAGCACCGTAATTAACAATATTAAACAAGCAAATGCATTTTTAAAGAGCCTTTCTTCATACATCCCATTTGTCCACAAAGGTCTCAATACAAAGATCAAAGACACACAATCCTTGAAGTAGGTGATTTTTTTTCTTCCTTTCTAACAAATATCTCAAAGCCCTTGGTGTAATGATAAAATGACAAGCTTTTAAATGAGAACATACTGTGAGTGGGTAAGCACTGCTGGGTCTAGCACTGAACATACTGTGGAGCTACCCAAGCTTAATACTCAGAAGATAGAATGGTTACACATAGTTTCTGTGATGTATTTTGATTGCTTAAATCAATCTTTACATGTATTATCAAAATAGAGGGGAAAAAAGATACATGTAAGAGCATTTGAGATGACAATAAATTAATATATGGAAAACATGCTGAACAAAACAAGCACATAACAGTTCTGTCTCATCAATTTAAAAAGATCACTTTATTGTACCTTATAAATGATGGAAACCTACTTTGAATTTTTGGGAATGAATCAAAAGTTTGAATTAAGAAGATTAAAATCAGCCGTTTTTTTTTTTTTAAAACAACCCTTTGGGAGATGGGGTGTGTTCCTTTAGATTTTCTTTTTTGTCTAAGCCCTTCCCATGATGCCTGCTTCATGCAACAACTTTACCTGGTTGCAATGAAGACAAGAGCGCTTTTCTCTTTTTATATAAGATAAAAGGGGGAGGGGGGGAGTTAAAAAATTGAGTAATACTGTCCACATTCAAATTGGCTGTGAATAAAGAGAATCTAATCATAATCACTTGGCATTATATGATCAAGTTTAACAAAGTCAAAAAGAAGAAAAACTTGCATCTGAAGAATTTCAATTTATGAGAAATTTGAATTATCAGTCTTCTGTTATTGAGTTTTTCACTGCACTTATAACTATTCAGTCTTTTGGAAAACTTCCAAACTTAGCAAAGTTTAAGGTTTCATCACCAAAAACTTAATAAAAAAAGATATCTTCAACCCTAGCCATTCTAAGAGACATATTGCTATGCCTTAGTGCAGAAATATGCATATTTGGACAAACTTATTCAACACTGGATGCACCGGTCAGTCTACAAACACTTTGCATTGCACCGAAGCTTCACTTTATTTTAAATGATTTCTTTTGGCACATAATATATTACAGTCTACTTAGGCCAGCAAAATTCACTTTTGTGCTGCCCACAGAGTCGTCAGCTCAATCAGACCCTAATCTGTATCAGTTGTCACAACAGCATAGTAGTTCAATAGTATAAGACTATGCAAGATAAGATTGATTAGATCCATCTGTGGTTGATTTTATTTTATTTTGCTCCATAAACGTGTACTAAAAATGGCACACTATGTACAATGTTAAGTTTAAAAGATACATGGAAAAGATTAAGATTGAATGAACATGATAAAAAGTACATTAAAATCTATCGGTATCAACAAATTGACTGTAATTTTGCACTGACAATTCAACATAACAGCTGATAAATAAAATCTGAACTAAAACTACTTTAAAGATTCATCTACATATTCTAAAATCAAAAAACAATACACGGTTTGCTTGTATTATTAATATCGCACACACACAAAACCAAGGAAAAAAAAAGAATTTTTAAAAAGTTAGAATATGATGTTGTGAGAGGGTGTGAGCATGGTTTCCAAATATTAATAATGGGTTACAAATACATCAAACATGTAAAGATGCGTCTCTGAACCATGCCATTGCCATCAATAAATGAACTGAAAATCATTGAGTGCAGCCGATAAACATTGCTTCCAGTCTTACACCTACTTACATGTTTTTAGAAACCTTGTTGCGATTTGCAGTATTAGTAATAATTTTGTGCATCTTCTATGGTTTATTTTATCATGGTTCTTTTTCAGTATTGTTTGGTCCTAAATATATGACCTGTTGCCTAATAAGAGCTTTGTACATGACATATGGGAAATTACCCAGGGGCATTTGTGTAAAAATAATGCAGCTAAGTAGAGGTAAACTTTATGAACAATTTGCCCGCAGGTTTTTATTTAATGAACTCAAACTCTAAAACCAAGTTAAAAATAAATTGAGGAAACATCGAGAAATAGATTTTGAAATAAATTAGGTTCTTTAAAACTTAGTTGCTAAACTTTTTTTTTAGCAATTTAAAGGTCGAAAAGGCTTCCAGAAACATCTGAAATAAAAAAAAAAATATTGGCTTTGAATTCATAAAATAGACCTTTCCATTTTGAAACCCTTTAACTCACCATGGATTTTTGTGTCAAATGCTCCATGATAATTTATGATCACAAGGTTTCCCACTGAAAATAAATTCTCCTACCTTTCTCAAAAAACAAAAAAAAATATGCATTGTCAAAAAAAACAGCCAATCCCCCCAATATCCATAGGCCAATAGTTATTTTCGACGTTTTCAACATTTCTTGCACATGTCATGTACTCATATGTCAAATCTTGTACAGAAAGTAAAATATTATGCATAAAGATATTAAAGCTGACCACACACCACATTCATTTCTTTGTTTTCGGGCGTTCTCTTTTAAGGCAAAAGTGATGTAAAAAAAGAAAAAGAAACAACTTTACCTGATATCACTAAAGAACATGATCTTGGTTGATGAAATAAACACCATTTCACTGGCATTAAACCAATTGAGAAAAATAGCTGATGGTGGTAACTGATGCCTCATCAGTCTTCAGAACCAATTTTAAAAATTGACATCGTGAGAAATGTCTTACAAGGAAAAAAAAAAAAAAGAAGAATTTGGATGCAAAAATTAAAACAACAAAATAAAAGGAAGCTTTCCTGTGTCAGTGTTTGCTTGGTCCAAGCAAAGAATAGCAGTTTCAAATTTTAAATGGAAATCTCCAATTTTATTCTGCAACAAGTTTTAGTTTGAAGTTTCATGTTTTTTTCTCAACTACAGTTGAGAAAACCTTTGCTTGCATCTTGAAAATCCGTATACTTTTTATCTGCTGGAACAAAATTTGCATGTCTTTCTCACTTTAGCTGGAAAAGTTCAAATAACAGAAGGTCTGTATATTTGTATGAGTATTATACTCATTAATGCTTAAAAGTTATATTACGTATTTCTAATTTTGTCCAACAATACAATGGGTCTAATATTTCAATGAGCAAAATGAAAATCCCTATAATCACATGTAGCACTAGATAACACACACACACACACACACAGACACACAAAAAACTAAAATCCCTTAGGTTTACAGAAATGATCAAAAACTTATCCAGCAACACAAGCTTTCTGACCACATAAATTGCTGAAGAGAAACTGCCTTTTCATATGCACCATTGTTATGCAGCTATACATTTATTAAGGCCACAATGCTATTGCCATTAGTTTCAATTAATATTCAATTCCAATTTTTTCACAACAGAAAGATCAACAGGGAAAATCAGAAAGGACAATCACAATTACTTATTTCTCTGCCTGTAAACTTCAATGAGCAACTAAAATTGCCACAGCACACAGACCAAAAAAAGAAAATATTGTAAAAAATATCTTAAGATTTGTTGGACTGCAAGCTTGATATTATAAAGCCTAT
The DNA here is from genome assembly GCA_019648995.1 of Plakobranchus ocellatus. NCBI lineage: Eukaryota > Metazoa > Mollusca > Gastropoda > Plakobranchidae > Plakobranchus > Plakobranchus ocellatus. The sequence continues at coordinate 1,678,660 of BLXT01002413.1, forward strand.
CAAACAAAGGCTGACACTCCCACAAGCAAGTCTCAAAAAATGAGAATGAATATCTGAAATTCAGGGCTTAAACTGACAATCTTTTTTTTTTGTAATGTTAGTACATAAACAAATCTAGTATAGACTTGACATTATATATATCTATTTACAAAGTATTGCCAAAGTACTAAATCAGTCAGCTTGTTGCTCATCTGATGTTCAGCACAAACAACTAGTTAAAAACATGAACACATGTTTGATAAACACTCCACATCTACTGACAAATGGGATTATTAGAAATACATAAACACACAAAAAAAAATACATTCACTGGTTTTCACCTTTGGCTCTTAAGAAAGATGCAGCATAGTAATTGAGACTTAATAGATTACATACAACCTTGTATTTTGTTACATTACTAATACAATAACTCAACATTATGAAACATGTAAAATTTTCTGGCAAATTAGAGTTTGTTAAAAAAAAAAACCCAGACCAATCAATGAACAAAAAATAATGAGTTCCTAGGAGGAAATAGATGCATACAAATTACAACAGTGCTGATGCTTTCTTTGTATTACAATGATGGGGCAAGTCGATATTTGTAATAACATCAGTTTTACCCAAACTGCACAATACTAAAGAGCAAATAAGAGAAAAAGAAGGCACAGTGAAATAGTTATTTGCATAAAGCAGAAATTACAATAACTTCATTTCACCTCAAAATAAGCACACTAGTTATTTGTAATATATATTATCATGATTTTTGTCTAAAGCATTTCATGTAACTCTCATGGGTGTCATCTGAAACTCTCTAAAAATCTGAAGGCCTAGGCCCTGGTAGGGTTTTAATCAAATACCCCATAATGTAATAAAATACATTTTTTTAAAGGCCAGATCTCCCATTTTGGTGATAAAAAAATGCATTTTCCAGAAAAAAAGAAAAAAAAAACGTAAAGGTGGCACCCATATATACTGCTGATAATTCATAAAAGTTTTAGCCTAAAAAATAAGAGTGCCATGAATTAATAATTTTAAATATATATAAATTTGTTTTATGAAACTTTAATGAAGAGCAAGAAAATATTTTATCATGAATACACTAAAATAATTCTCAAGCCTAAACAATTTCCACACAAATATAATCAATTAAAATTTTTCTCACAATAAAACTCGTTGACATGAAAACTTCATCGTACTTTTCTAAGGATAAATTGATAATTTTGCTTGCACATCAATGATATGTAAAATTCACATTTTAAAACCTGATAATCATATATTAAATACTTTATGGTGAGCTTTTGATTGATGGAGACAAAGAGAAAAAAACATTCTCCCTTAGGCTCCACCAGCCACACAATTAAATAAATATGGCAATTAAGATGTACATAAAATATAAATGGCAATTAAGATAGACATAAAAGATAAATAGGATTACAAACAATACACATTTTCTATATAAATTCACATGACCCCATCAGTTTCACAAATATGCAAAATTCAAAACACCCGTAGGCTCGTATCAATGTTTACACCTTCATAATTGTTGTACATACAAAAGAAAAATTTTTATTTTCTGATACCTTAACATACCTATTATAATCAACTCGAATAACCCACAATAATCACAGCTAATGCTTTTGCTTCAAAACTGCCCTACTGTCACACATGTTTTTGCATAATTATTGATTAGACCTCATGGTATTTTGCTTCTTAATGAGGCACCTTATGCAAAAAGACATCTCAACACTATCCCTTGTACACAGGCAAATGCAACTAATGCCATCTTCCCTTCAAATGGCCAGGATAAACTTTTCCTTAGATAAACTGATCAAATTAGCCTCTTTATTATTTTAGGTAGATTTGGCTTTAAAAATATTTTCAAGGACAAAGATGATGTTATTTACAGGCTATCTCATTCTCATTGCCACTTTTTAAGGGGGAAATTAATTCTTACATAAGATGGAACACTTTTAATTCAGAGTTTTAGGAACTATAGAAATCATTTTGGTTTAGCCAGGGGCAGATATCATGACATAAAAGTACAAAAAGTAGTAAAGTATGGGTTAAAAATACATTTTTTTTCTTGCAATAAAGAGAATAAAATCCATTTTGTAGACTAATCTTGAGGCACATTTAAAAACATGAATTACTAATAAAATGTGTTTAACAGCTCGTTCGCTAATCTACATACCTGATCCTCAACAGTGCAATAGACTGTCAGGGATAAAGTCTAGATATTGGAAAACTTAAACAGAGCTTTCTAAATTCTTCAAGAAACAAAAACACAGACATCAAAATATAAGAGTTTTCATAGAGCTTTAATTAAAAACACAACTTAAAATCTAAAATGAATAATCTGTCTAAGCCCACCTCACAGGTTTGGATGCAAACCAGGGCCGACATTGGTCATCTATTTTTGATAGGTGCGCTTTTCTGTAAATATATAGCAAACTCACAAAAGAGTCAAACAGTGTTTCTACAAAATTGACTTTAAATATTGGAAGTAAAAAAAAACTGTAAGGTTAAAAAATAGTTCACTCTTTCATGTGCAGAATTTTCTCTTGATGTGCTATAGTTTCTCTCACATAAAATAATGGTAATTTTTACCTCATCAATTAAGTATCTGGACTATTTCAATCAAGCACATGTGCAATGTGACATTTTGTGTAACTGCTACATACATCATATTTCCCTTTTTTTTCTTCTTAAAATAACAAAATAGCACATAGGTGTAAAGACTAAAATATTGAGAGTAAAAATAATATTTGAAGCAATCCTACAAAAGAATCAAGTTGCGTTTCTGCTTGACTGACTTTAGTGAAAACTGTTTACTAATGGGCTCATAACTACTGACTTCTTTATGTAGAGGACTGTGAATATGCTACAGACTTTCCATATATAGAGCATTAGAAATGTTTACTTTTTTACTTTCAAATTTTAATTTAATCTTAGTGGTGGAGATCTGCACTTGAATCATTTTATGAGACTGCTACACCTATAGCAAATGGTGCAAGGTTAATCCATACAAATCTTGTAAGACCACAACTTGGATGGAATGGATCTTTTCTCTTCTAAAAGCTATGTCACTTGAGAAAATCTTCAATATTGGTAGATTTAATGTTCTTGACTTTTTATATTTTTAGAGTTTTAAAGACATTTACTTAAAAAAA
>BLXT01002413.1:1701652-1722031 GCA_019648995.1 Plakobranchus ocellatus
GAAGTAGGTTTAAATATATAAGGACAACTTTTGCCTCATTCTAACTGAGAAGGATAGATTGAACTCAAATTTTCATCTAGATCTTGTAATTTTCTTTTATAAGTGACTTCAACGCATTTAGAATAGAGAGAATTTTCATCCAAAGCAGCTCTTACAAATTTGAGATTTAGATGGTAACGTGGAATCCCTTTGTCTTCATATCCAGAAATACATTTTTTTTGTTTTAAATACTTTAAGAAGCACTAAGAACTTTCAATATTATTGTAACAACCTCTTGCACATTTTTTTTCTTAAATCTAGACTTGAGAATGGAAGCATCTCCTCCAGGTTATTCACGCTGTCTGTTGAAGAACTTAGAGCATCTTTGGAATGAGTCTGTCTTTTGTGACATAACTTTATTGATTGGTCGACAAAAGTTTCAAGCACATAGGAATATTCTCGCAGCTGCAAGCTCATTTTTTAAAGCCATGTTTTTGTCTGGCATGGAAGAACAACATCAGAATGAAATTGAGCTTCATGAGCTGTCTGCTGATATATTCCAAGCTGTTATGAGATTTATATATACAGGTATGTAATTTAAAAACATTCTTGAAGCAGCTTTTCTACCAGGTTTTTTATTTTATGACATTCATTTTTTTTTTATTTTATTGTAATGGAGTTTCAAACCAATCTATGGGGTTAGAGTCTAAATCAAATTATTTCTCTCATGTCATGAATAAAATATGTAAGTTTGTGATAATTAAATTGATTTGTTGGGTTTTTTTTTTCCACTGATAGCTTTAAAATCTCTTCATATAGTTCTCAGGCTTGCAAGTTGTAATTTTTATATGGATGATTTTTAAAATAGTTATGATATTTTCATATCGACTGTTTAAAATTCTTCTTCTTTAGATGCCCTGTTTGTAGCGGACATAGGTCATCATGATCCTCCACTCAAAGCTGTTGTCATATATAACATTATTAAAGTTTTTGTTGCCACCACTACCTACTGCCCATAAGTTAAGACTTTCAATAAATGCTATTCTCTGTCTACCTCTACTGAATTTGCATTCAATCTTTCCAGTGATTTCCAAGTGTTCTAAGCTCTTGTGTTAGCAAATGTGCACATAAAGTTGTCTTAATGTTAAAATTAAAGATCGCTCTTTTCAGTACCAATTTATTGGACTTTTTTCCAGCCATGATATCCTCACATCTACAGCTTCCAATTTTCTCTCTGTTTCCTTGTTGATTGTCCTACTATCTTTACCGGGTAATATGATTTGCTATGAATTTCAAATATGCTGATTTGAATTTGTAAAATTTGAGAATGAACAAAAAATCTTTTTAAACTTTCAGGTGTAGTTACTGTAAATGCTGAAACATGTCAGGATCTACTCTCAGCGGCTGATATGTTAGGCATAGAGGATGTTGTGGATATATGCAGCCAATTCCTCATTGAAAACTTGATACCATGTAATTGCATAGGTAAGTTAAGTGATGTTGATGTTTATTCCCATATATAAGAAATGGGAAGATGTGGGAAAAATTAAATGGTTACTAATTTTATTAAATGAATTACTTTTTTTAGCTGTTTTGTATTGCTTAAGTCAGCAAATTATCATTTTATCATGCTTCAAATTCCTCTAACCTAGTTATGTAATTACTCAGCTCAGTTCTTTTGTTTTGTTTCTTTCTTCATTACTTTTATTTTAATATTATCCAATCACATCATAAAAAAAAAGGGAGATGATATGGTGAAAATAGGTCAAAGAATATTTTGTTACTCAGTGGATTATTTTTTTTTATTTTTGCCTTTTTTATGTCCTTATGTCCTTTTCAATTTTTTCACCTCAAGATGTTAAAGAATAAAAGATGAATCCTGAATATATTTTCTTAGTTGGTGGAGGAAACCATGAAAATTAATATTTTGTTTAAATCAGCAGTGTTCTAGGAGGAAACTTATTTCAGTTAGAAATTTAATTTTTTATTTTGTGAGTTTTTATACATTCTTCCATTTTATTTTATTTTATTTTATTTATTATTTTTTTTTTTTGTAATCAATGAAATATGATTGCTTGCACTGAAAATGTTTCAAACAATAAGGTCACATTTTTTTTCCTCTTTTCAATTTCAGTTTTATTCTTTAACTTAAGTTTATAAATTTAACATTTGCAATTTAATCATTAACAAAAATATTATCTTCAATTGTGATATTACATTCAGTTTCTTCTCTTCTGATTTGTAGGTATCTTTGCATTTGCCGATGCCCATAATCTGGTTCATTTGAAGCGTCAAGCGCAACTGTTTTTGGAAAAGAACTTTGTTGCTGCTGTTGCTGAGGATGAATTTGTTCATCTAGAGTTCAAAGCCCTTCTTTCCATTCTGGGGAGTGAAAAATTGCATATTGAAAATGAATGCCAAGTAAATATTTTTTTTTCTTTATGAAACACATAAGTGGTGGATGATTGAAAAGCTGGAGATTAAAACCTATGAAAAAAATGTGTGATCTTTAATTGATCCTTTCCTCTGAAGGTTACATGTAGATGAGTGGGGAAAAAAAATAAAATAAAATCAACGTTAAAATTGTATTTTTCCAAATTGATGTGAATATAGTTAAGTATATGAGTATATATCTCAAGTAAAATTGAAAATATTGTTTGGTTACTTTTTCCTGTTTAGCTATTTTACTTGAAAACTGTAATATTTTTTTTCGCCCAATTTGGTATTAAATGCCTTTGATTGATTTATAAAAACTAAAAAGTGGTTCATTAATCTAATGAACCAATATTTGTTTGTAAGTTTTTTTTATTTTTATTCTTACTGTTTAGTAACAAAGGTAAACAAAAATTCACACTTTTGAATATTTGTCTCCACAAAACTGTTCAAGCAGACAAGATGCTGAGCAAAGCAACTTTTTTTTTTTACATTAAATATTGAAGGATAAAAAATGTAAAAATCCAAATGATTGTTTTCTGTAGACTATATATTTACTCATACAGTTCAGTTCGTTTGATTCGAAATGACAGGGGAAAAAAAATTATGATTTATCTGAAATTTGATTTATTAGAATACATTATAATAAAGTCAACTTGAACAAAAATGAAAGGGGGGCAATTTTATCGGCAGTTATCACTTACAACACAGTATTTGTGCTGGGATATTATTTTATAATCCGTTTCGACCTACATTTCATTCTCTTAGATCTATTACTGTTAGTCGCTTAAATTTTGAGCATGGGTTATTGAATTTCATGGCACCTCTTCAAACTGAAACCCACATCTCTTACTCCTGCATCTTGCCTGAATAGCCCATCGTCACAATGAGTGTCTTTACCAGTACATCATTGGCAAGTTGCAGTTGCTTACTTTCCCTTTTGCAATGAGAGTAAGACAGATAATTGATTTTTGCCCAATTGCATCCTTTTCATCTCCAATCCAATTGTGTGAGACTAGATCTAGGTCTAAGTTGGTCAGTTACTCAATTTTGCACCAGCCTCATTCCTTTGTGGCTCTTCACCTTCACTTTGTCTCATTCTCCTCTCCTAAATGCATAGGCACAGTTTTTAACTGTTGAAAATCAAGGAGCAAACAAGTTATATACCTGACAGCTATGAACAGGAAACTGAACTTGAACTGTACGTGGGTGAAGTGGTAGAACCAGAAAAGTGATATGAGAATATGCTATGGTATTGAATTATTCAATATTGCTTTCTGAGTCTTTGAAATAATCATTATTTTAAAAGCAGGATAAAAAATGGACAAATCTCTTATTGGCGTGTATCTCAATTTATCAGAAAATGAAATTATCTGAAATCAAATTATGTGGACTCTATGTGACAAAATGGGTTTGAATGTATTTCGTAACTTGTATTTGATTCATCAGTTTTAGGGGAAAATGGGCAGCTTGTTTGCAATAGAAGTATTGTCAATTTAAGCTGGAATTAATTTTTTTTCTTCTTTTGCAGGTTTTGGAAGCGGCAATGAAATGGATCTCAGCAGATATTCCCAAACGTAGAAAGCATTTACTGCAGGTTCTGAATGAAATACGCTTTAACCTAGTATCACAGCGCCAGTTACAAAGAATTGTGACGTCTTGTGAAGACCATGGAATTCAAGTCATGCTGACCAAATTTTCCAAACATTCCCACAACATTATGTCTTTCTATCCCGTTTCTCTTTATTTGCCTGTTGATAAACCAAATATGCTTACATGTCCCAGAGAAAATGCAAAACGATATGTATATCTAGTGGGAGGGTTTGCACGAAAGAAACACAACTTTCTAAGCCATATCAGCACATTAGATAGCGTGGAGCGGTATGATGTTTACACAAAGAAGTGGCATGCCTACAATGGTATGAGCCACCCACGCAGTAGCCATGGTATCGCTGTCCTTGATCAAAGGTTGGTGGTCGCAGGAGGAGAGGATGCTTTCTTAATAACAGCATCTGTGGAAAGTTTTGATCCTGATGAAAACATATGGACCTCACTACCCAGCATGAATTACCCCAGGTATGGATTAGGCCTTGCCTCCCTTGATGGATTTTTATATGCAATAGGTGGATATATAGGTTCTGAAATAGGAGCAACCATTGAAAGATATGACCCAAACAATGGAATATGGATGGACATTGACACCATGCCAAACCCAAGGTTTTGCATGGCTGTTGTGGAATATGAGGGTAAGGGGGGTTTTTTTTGTTTGTTTATTTTTCTTTCATTAAAAAAAAAAAACATATATTTTATGAAGAAGATTAGAGTGATTTTCTATGTATTTATTTAATAACATAAAAGGTTGTTGGAATCAATTGACCTTGGAGAAAAAAATGGATGTTTTTAATTTCTTTTCTAACAAAATAATCATTAAAATGATTTAAACAAATTTAATTTCATGACACAGTTGACAGTCTTGTCCCATTGACTGAACTATAATTCTTTCTTTTGAAAGCTTTGTTACACAGCCACATTTTACTAGTTAGTGAGCCATATTCATTCACTATGTTATTAATATTAAGCTTGCATGTTTTTTCACTAGTTAAGAGAGTTGCATATCAGCTTTATCATGATTTACTTTAAAACTTTTTTTTTTCTTTCAAAACATCTGAACTTAAATTTTTTCATTCTGTTGTTAATACATGACCTGTAGGATTGATCTACGTGGCTGGGGGATTGTCTGAGCTCAGTGTTGAATCTGATGCCTTGGAAAGTTATAACCCTGTCACCAAAGAGTGGTGTCCTCTAGCAAGACTCAAGTGTCCTAGGGCTTACCATGGACTTGTTGCCTTTGATGGCTGTTTATATGCAGTTGGTGGATTTAATGAGTACCGAGGCTCACTCAATTCTGTTGAAAAATATTCATTAAAAGATGTAAGTGCAGTTTTGTCTTTTGTAATTTACTGAAAAGAAAAAAAACAAATGGGTAGCACATTTTTTTTATAAATTGCAAAACAATTTTTTTTCACTTGTCAAAAAGCAATTTTTGGAGCTGAAATATTTTTAGTATCTTTCCAATTCCATTACATATTAGAGTCTGAACTGTTTTCCTATCATATGTATTGTTATTGTTCTAAAAAAAATCTTTTCGACCCCGTGCACACACTTCTATCTCTCATTTTTTGAGAAAATGAGGTACACAGTTTTGGAAATTGGCTTTAAAGTTTTTTGCCTCTATCCATATTGCTCTTCCCAATAATTTATCCTCAGAACTGCTGGAGTGTTGTGAGCCCAATGCAGGTGAGCCGAGCTGGTGCAGCTGTCGCAGTCCTGGGATGCAAGATGTATGTGTTTGGTGGTCGCTCTCAAGATGTTGTGGAGCTTGCTGGCTGTTCCGGTACAAATCCATCAGTCACACTGGATAGCTGCGAGTTCTATGATTTTTCTAGAGATGTGTGGACTGGTCTGCCTCGCATGTCGTGTGAGAGGTGTGAGGCTGTAGCTGTTGTGTTATGACCTATGTAAAAGCTGGAAACATTTAAACAAGAGGATGCATTGAGGAGCAAATGTATGTCATGCTATTTTCTTGTGAGGTGGCATGAGTTCTATAGAGACCTTAACAACCCTTTTTAAAGTTTCAGTTAAGGATTGAGAACACACACACGCGTGACACATTCAAGCACAAGTTTTCATTTTTTGTGTGAGGGACTTCTAATGTCTGCATCAGTGGCTGAAAAAAATTTTGTTTGGAAACCAACATGTTTTCAATTTCATGGGAATTAATTTGATTTATTAAGTAGCTTTCATGTGAAAAGTAAATGAATAAAATATTTATTTAATATTAGTATTTATTTCCAATGCTGTTGTGGTGAAGGAAACAACACGTTTAATAAGTCTTTCATACATATTGCTCTGATTTCTGTGTTTTGATTTTGTTGTTGTTGTTTTTTTTTTTTTTTTTTTTCAGGGGGAAGGGGTTAACTTCTAATATATGGCATTATGACAAAATATATGTCCTGCATTGTAATTGTATCACTATGGTCTCATCCTAACAACCAACCCACTAATAATAGCCTGCTCTGCTAAAGAACCTGCTTTTCTTACGTAGCAACAAATTTTCACTATATTTTACATCTGCAAGGGTTTTCCATGGGTGGCAAACTCTGCTTAAAAGAGGGTTATTGAATTATAGTGGCATAAGAATGTTTGTCATGCGACTTTTTTAGCCATATTTGAATTTCTGTATTGATTTGATATTATCGAGTGCATAACTCTTTCATAGGGTTAGGTAAAGAAGTGCAGGGATGAGGAGGGTGAGGAATGATGAGATGGAAGTCGGAGCAAGTTTGCCATGGGGCAAAGTAGTGAGGCTTGTTTAACAAGTTAGGCCACCCATAGTGTAAAAAAGAAATGTGTTTGATGAGCATAGTCTGCTTGACTGTCAAAATATCGCCTGCATATTTTGCAATATAGGAAGGAGAAAATCATAGATGATCCTGAGAGTACACACAGCTGAACCCAAGTAGCCAAGCCAGCCTTTTGCCGCCTGTGATAATCAGTTATGTAGAAAACTTTTGGTATTATTTGGTGATTATCTTCACAGTGAAGCTCAGGATATTAAGCAATTATTATTTGCAGCAGATCATCACTTGTGGTGAATAAAGCTGAGGTCCATTGAATCTAACACATTACACGTGACTAATGTGAAGATACCCCATTCACCTAGACTAGATGTAATTGCCTCTGATTGTTTTACGCAAGTTTTGGGGCAATGCTTTAGTTTGCACTCAACCACACAACTGGTAGTTGTTTAAAAATGAAAATTTTTAGTGCATACGAGGCATAGTAATTTTCTGAAGGAGGCAGAATCTGGCCAACACTAAACATTAACTTTCATCAAAATTTTTTCTAAGATATGTGAAGTACTGGTCTTTTTTTTTTGTGCTAACTCTAGGGTTTTTTCCACATCCTTAATGGACAAATAGAGGAATACATGCACTTGTATCTACTAGTAGGGTTGAAAGTTATCTGCATATTACACCAAAGAATATAACCTCGTTTAGAATCAGCTATTGCTATCTTCTTTTGACTGCTTCTTAAGGGGGAAGACCAATTTAATTTTATCAAGTGTCCTCCATTGCAAGTGAAGATTGTCATGATTTGTATACATGTATATATACATTTGTGTGAAATAGCAATGATATGTTTTGAATTTATAATTAAAAAATTCATCATGAAAAAGATGTAAAATAAATACTGGAGAGATGCAAATCTGATCGGATCTCATTTTTTATTCCATGCATTGTTAATAAAACTTCTGTATATAATTTATCCTTAACATTTTTTCAAGCTCTGAATTTGGTTCATATTTTTACAAAAAGTTGTGAACTTCTGAATATCACAATACATGTAATATAGTGTTCTTAATTTCTTGTATCTGACAGAAGAAAATGTGGATGAGATTGTTATTTATGGTGAACCTTTTCAAATAGCAGCAAAAACTCCTACCTATTTTGTGGTTTTACAAAAGTAACTGTAAAGCTCTCAAATCTGGATTAAAATTGAAAGAGAAAGTATAACATTGGGTGTTTTGAAATAGAAAGGAGATTATAATGTACTTTTTAAAAATCTAATTATATCTTTCTAACAAAAAGAAGATAAAAAAAAAGAAGTACAGTTATTAAGAGACTAATTTTCCTGCATATCTTTGCATAAAACAGTTAATGGTTTGTTAAACAGCTGCAATTTTTTTACTCCAGAAAAAGAAATTCAAAATTTGATGAGAAATAACATAAAATTAATTTTCGAAAGTTTTACGGCAATTTTAATGAAGTATGTATTTTATTATTTTCATTTGCATTAAATGCCTTAAGATAAAATGATGCATTACATATTGTATTTTTATTCAATGTATTTACCCATAATACGCTTGCATTAATGTGTGGCTCTGAACAAAACGTTGTATTTAATTAGCTAATTTGCACTTCTTTATTTTTCTGCCAAATTTTTGTTGTTGGATTTATTTTTTACTTAACCTATTTTTTTGATGATCTCAAACAGTCGTAAGTTTCACCTTTTTTTTTTCTAAACCAACCATTCTTTTAGAACTTTCACACAGGTATATCATTATCATTGTAACTGAAAGAAGAAAAGTTTGTGTCACCAATTCTGTATTGTTGTCATGAATTGAGACGATTTGTGGCAAAAAAAATGAATCTCATATTTCTCTCAGAGAGACCTTCACATATTATTTTTAAATCATATGAAAAACTGTGAGTCTCCCTCAAAGGCTATGAGAGAGTGTGGAAGTATAAAAAATTGTGAAGCATGACATTTTTACCCATATTTATGTCACTTGTTACTTATGCAAACCATCATTCATCTTGTGGTGTTGCTACACAGTTAATCATTTTGGTGAAACATCTGAACAATATTTTATTGTCAGTGTACTGGGATTTCATCACATTGCTGTCGAGTATGGACTAAAAAGTTAATGTGATTGTGGAAATAAAATTTACTGATGTAAATGTTTTTTTTTGTTTTTTTTTTTTGTTGTTTTACTTGGGAATAAACTTTGGAAGGCAAGTAATAATAATAAGTTATTTTCTCATTCCAGTAGACTGTCAGTTTTATTTCCGTTTTTTTTTAGTGCACATTGTCCCATGTTACTTCCCACTATTCGGCCTGTAATGCTGTTGTTATAGGTTTCTTTAGATCAGTAGCAAAAGGCAGTTGCTCGCAGCCCAAGACTTCCATCAAATGTAAAGGAAGACATGGAAATCTTCTGTACTTGCATTTATTTACAGAAGGATACAAATATATATCTAGATCGTATTGGTATTCAAAGAATAATATTACTACATTCAGGACGTTTGACAACGCAAAAATCAAATTACTATGCATGTTTTTTTTTTATTTTTAGAGACTACTCAGAAACAGCCCTTTAGTTGCAGAAGTGGTGGTCGTATTGGCAACTATAGAAGTGGCTGCAACTGCAGCAGCAGCTGAAGTAATAATTATAATAATAATATAACAATAATAACGATGATAATAGTAATAACGATAATAATAATAATAATAATAATAATATAACAATAATAACGATAATAATAGTAATAACGATAATAATAATAATAATAATAATAGTAATAACGATAATAATAATAATAATAATAATAATAATAAGAATAAGAATAAGAATAATAAGAATAATAATAAGAAGAAGAAGAAGAATGATAATAAAAATAATAATAATAATAATAATGATAATATTTATAATTATTATTACTATTATTATTATTATTATTATTATTATTATTATTATTATTATTATTATTATTTTAACCAATACACTCATAACAAAAGGATAATGAAATTCGTTTGTAACGCGCTATTCAACTTAAATAACAAGAGTTTAAGTGCTGCAATATCTTTGCCACAATGTAAAGATTTACAAAGATTCACTCAATAGTTGACAACCATGATTTTTAAAAACGAAAACTTGCATATAATTTAAAGTGTCCATAATAGAAGCAGGTTGATAACATGTGTTCCTACCATTCGAGTTCTTTCATTATGTACCTTTCTTGAAAATTGACCCAACTTCAGATGATCGTTTCTTAAATCTTGAAATAATAAATGAAGAAACAAAATTTTCCAAGAATGATCAATAAGAAAGGCAGACATGTAACTTACTTAGGTGGTTCATAAGGTACCTCGTCGTTTGCAAGTCTAAAAAAAAAATGACTGCTAGCTTCTTTGCCTACTCAATAAATAAAAGGGGGCATCGGTGACATAGTGAATCCGCCCTGAGATCTGCAGGGACCTTTCTGTAACGAGTTTGAGCCCCGCCACCGGTGCCCTGGCCTGACGGAGGGCCTGGAAGCCTGAGATCACCTTGTTGCGGATTGGCTATATTTAATAAAAAAACAAACCAGTGAATTAAAAAAAAAATTATGTTCTCTTTCAACGCTGATCTAACCGGTCTCACCAATCAAAAGCCTTCAAATTACGAAATAGCTTTTCAGTTTTTATCCTCATTTAATTTTAATTTTTGTTCTCACTCAAACCTGATTATCTTCAATACATTTTTTCATCGTGTTACATAGCATTTGCAAGTCGGATAGAAGAACAGAATAGTATCCTGAGTATCGCCAGCTTATAGCCCATCAGTTGAGGCTTTCAATAACAATTAACATTTATTCTCTGTTTTAATTGATGACCAAAATGCTCTAATCCCCTAATAAGTAGACAAATCTTAGAAATTGTAGTTTTGCCTCCGTCTTATGGTTTTGATTATGATCTCTCAAGTTTAGCTCCTTTCAGTACCGGTTCATTGGATTTTAGTCCGTCTATGATATCCTAATTCCTCTTATAAACCACATCTCTACTGCTTCTAGTTTCTTTTACACAGAGAGAGAGAGAGAGAGAGAGAGAGAGAGAGAGAGAGAGAGAGAGAGCAAAGGTGTGCTGCAAACGTTCCAGGAGCATATATCATGATCCGTAGTGACAAAAGCGGCACTGAAAAGCTGTACGTTTTATGGATAGGCTTCATTTCTCATCGTCCAAGGCTTAATAATAGAGGAAAAAAATTGAATTTAAAAATTAAAAATTAAAGTATGAAGTTGCGAAAGAACGGAATTTTCGCATCGTCATACTTCTATTTTTATATAAAACGGTAACTGTCAGTTATGAAAAGAGGCAATGAAAGAAGCTTATTGATTTAACAAGAGCGACCTTTAGGAAAAAATAGGAGAACATTTGTATAACCTCGATTTGCATGCAAACCTATTGGTGCAAACAATGCTTGGTTTTACATTGAGCACACGCCCTCTCAGAGAATCAATACTATTCTGAGATACATCCGGCTAGCAATTATATTTGAAGTATGTCTCCACGCGCTGTAGGTTTATCAATACCGGTTGGTGGTGTTGAGATGGTAAAAAGAGAGCCTGCGCTGTAAATCTGCTTTGCAAGTCCTACGATTATAGGAGGCTAATAATAATTATAGCAGATGGAAATGACAGGGCGAGGAGGAAGTATCGCTTTCAGCCTGCTCCTTTGCAGTCCCCAGGTGCTGTTTCAGCTTAAATACCTTAGTTTTTTTTCCTCTTTGGCTTGTATTTGTTGAGTGCTGGTCTAGCTCAAAACCTTTTTGCACCTAGCAAAATAAAAAGAAAAAAAAACTGATCCGCGTAACAAGTCTTATTTGAAAGCGACATGATTATGTTATCAGCCTTTTCTCTCCGCATAAGTTTCACGTAAAGCTTGAGGGACGTGTAACAAAATCAGAACGAATTAATCAGCTTTTTTTTTTTTTTGTTTTTGTTTGTTTGTTTGTTTTTTAATAAGTCGAGCCTCCATACTGATTTCATTTTGATTTTTGTTCGTTTGTTTCGCAAAGGGCAAACTGAAATAAGATTACTCTATCACATTATCCGGGGAAGGAAACAAAAAAAACGATCTAAAAGAGCATTTGCACAAATACGTATGTTTCATGATTAAAAAAGACATAGATAAACTTTCATACTTTAGTATGAAAGCTCTGGGCTCAAAGAGGATATATATTTTCAATGGGAAGAGTGGATTTGAGAGAGCAGGACTGTAAAAATGTTTGTACTGGCTAAACAGCATAAATAAGAGCACAGGTTTAAGTGCAATGTTGATAAAATACAATTGCAATTATCAAACGATGTTTATATTTTAATCAAATCTGTCTGTAATAATCCATCAAAATTAGAAGAAGAAAAAAACTGGATTAATAAAACACAATGCAGGTTTGTGGAAAGTTGAATAATTCGTTTTAGTAATTAGCAAAACGATGTTGTAGACACACGATTTGTGTTCAAAGCCCAATCGTGTAGACCTACTGTGCGGGCCGCTTGTCTTCTCGCTACGATTAGGATTAGCCGTTCCTAATAGATCTAGCTCTAGATTAAAACAGGAACATGCTTTTTTCTTGGAAACTGCTCAGTCTGACTGTGTTTGGGAATGAACAGGGGAAGCTGACCATTACAACTGAAAAAAAAAAAACTACATAAACGACAGAACCAGTATCGCGAAGAGGCAAAGAGTCGAACGCGCACATCCTCTGTTTCACGAATATTTAGAACTGTTGAATCACAAATGGGCGAATCGGTCAGAATACATTATGTGGGGATTTTTATGCTATCTATGTAAGAAACACTTATAATAATGTATAATAAAATAAACTATGTACATCTGATATAAAAATAAGTAATCCTTTTCCTCTTTTTCACTCTTCATTTTTTTATTAGAGAAAAGCCTAAATCACAAACTGAATCCGCCACCTCACCCCCTTCCTTACCTTCATACAAAGAAAGAAATCCTAATTTATTAGTGCGTTCTGCTCTCACTGGCGGGCATCGACTTATGCCGACCATTGCGAAGCTCAGGGCGCGCATCTGCATGAATTAAAATGTATTAACATGGTTACTACGGTATTCCGTGACGAATAATGTTCTCTGCCTCGGTGGTATCAAGTTTTGGTTTCTCGTGTCTTACGGTATGGTTCGAATCCAGGTCAATCGCAACGGAAGATCCTGAAGAGGCCTACTTCGAAGCGCCAGGAACAGGTCGATAGCGAGAGAGAAAAACAACGGTAACGAGAGGCAAAAGAAAGTGACTAAAATATTTCTTGAGCTTTATAAAAACATGGAATCAATTAAACAAAAAACACAACGTCAATAGAAATACAACAAGCCTTTAATATAATTACTAACGAGGAACAACTTAATATTTGTATCGTAATGCTTACAAAAATTAATGCTTAAAAAGTCGGAGTAAATGACTACAAATTTAAAAAAAAAAAAAAAAAAAAAAGGTACACAAAATGTCACAGGAAAAATAAAAAAAGAACTTATATCTAGAGGCTATTATTTTGATTCTCTCTATAAAATAAATTCTTTTACTAAGCTTTCGCTTGTGTTAGGAAATGCAAGGCGAGAGCAATACTGTTATTTTAAATTACAATGCACAATACTGCACATTTTTTGTTTTGTTTTCAATGAAACAAAGTAGAACTGGCTGCTCAAAAGATTATTATTATAATATTTCTACGTACAACTGTAGCTTATTTTAAAGAAGACATAATTGAGAAAAAAAGAAACTGAAAAGAATTGTTGAAGTACTTTGCTAAAGACATTGATTTTAAAATTAAATTTTAAAAAGCAAGGCCTTCAGAGACCCATTCATGAAATAAACAGAAATTCAATCAAAGAAAAAAAAAATCATTGGTGACTGGTATATATGTAAACTGGTATATATTAAATCGGTGAAGATTGATGCTTTAATAATAATTGGAACTAGTTGACCATACAAGTTCTTTTAACTAGCAAGAGTGTTGAATAAAAAATAAACACACACACACACACACACACACTCCCGCCCTAATACATTACTTAACAATATCAATAATGCTAAAATATTTAAAGAAATGTACATTCATTAATTAATACCGGTATCAATTCTGGAAAAAATCATTAGGAAAAACACTGCTACCCATTACTGGCATTAAATGTAAAGTGTGGTAATAATGTCTCCGGGTATCGATATCATTCCGGTTCAACGTTTAAGTCCCTAAAATAGGGGTATTACTTCCATTGAAAATAGTGAATGAAAATATTTCTCGGTACATTGAAAGACGTAAATAAATACATATATATATATATATATATATAAATGTTAGGTCTCTCAGTATCGATACATTGCTGTTGAAGTCGTGAATAAGATTAATAGTAGCTTTTTGAGACGGAATCATTAACGCTGAAATTGCAAGTAAAAATAGAGTCTCGCAATGACGATGTCGCTATAGATAAAAGGCGTAAATTTTTAAAAATATATAAACTAAGATATCTCTGTCAGTATCACTACCATTGCTAGAGAAACCGGTAAAATTAAAAAAATAAATGTCTCTTATTGTGCCCGTATCATCAATATTAAAGGCCGTAAATAAAATTATTGTCTCTCAGTGGAAAGCGTCCATGAATTTAAAAAATGGACATAAATAGCTCTCACCACCAGCGTCATCAATGTGGAAAATAGTAAATTAAAAAAAAAAAATTCATTTCTAACTCTTAGGTACCAATATCACAATATAATTACACTCTTGATAAAAAAAGGGCCTCTCTCAGTACCCGTATGACTCTAAAGGAATGTTGCTGAAAATTGTAAAATCTAGAATCTCTGTCTTTCTGTACTGGTATCACTACTACTGACATACGTAAAAAAATAGTAATATTTTTTAGAATCGATAATAAAATTATACTGTTGAAGATCGCATATAGAAATACCGAGTTTTAGTAGCGGGCTCATTGCCATTAGAAAGTCGTTTATTCATTATTGTCATTTCCTAGTTGCTGGCATCACAAAAGCTGGCAATGTCTTTCATTAACACCGACAATAGGTAGTGTCACTGCCGAGGACAATCTGTACTTCTGAACCGATATTAAAATATAAGAAATATCTTTGACTGTACTACACTTGTAAGATGTAAAGAAATATCTTTTTCTTACTGGCATTGTCGTTGAAAATCGATAGTTAGAATACAGTCAGTCTTACACATATAATTTTACGAACATTATCTTTTTCTTACCGGCATTGTCGTTGAAAATCGAAAGTTAGAATACAGTCAGTCATACACATATAATTGTACGAACATTATCTTTTTCTTACCGGCATTGTCGTTGAAAATCGAAAGTCAGAATACAGTCAGTCATCACATATAATTGTACGAACAATATCTTTTTCTTACCGGCATTGTCGTTGAAAATCGAAAGTTAGAATACAGTCAGTCATACACATATAATTGTACGAACATTATCTTTTTCTTACCGGCATTGTCGTTGAAAATCGAAAGTTAGAATACAGTCAGTCATCACATATAATTGTACGAAATATTGACTCTTTTGCAGCGGTCTCATACTTATGGTTATTATGAGAAGAGATAATGATTAAAAGCCATGGACACAAATAATATATCATACGACATTAATGAAAAAGATATGAGAGTAATTAAAAATCTACAGTGCATCTGTAAGAACTGAGGGAGACAACAGTAATTTCAAATCCATCAAAAGAGGTGCGAGGCAGGGATGTGTCGTGACTCTTGATCTTTTTAACATACTGTTGTTTCAGAGAGCGAAAGAATGGGCATGTCTTTGAATGTGACAAAAACGGCATTCATGGTCATCCCAAATGCAATCTCGTTAGCAAAGGTAAATAAATCAAGCAAGCTGCAAAATTCAAATTGCAAATATCTTGGCTACCGAATAACGTCAGACGATAGATGCACAAGTGAAATAAGAAAAAGAATAGCTGTGGCCAAATATACATTCCAAAAATGAAACCAATTGCGGCAAATGTAAACATAAACATGGAAACCAAAATCAGAGTAATGAAATATATATATATATATATATATATATATATATAGAGAGAGAGAGAGAGAGAGAGAGAGAGAGAGAGAGATAGAGAGAGAGAGAGAGAGAGAGAGAGAGGGGGGGGGGGGGGGGGGGGGAGAAAGAGAGCGAGACATTACCAGGTGTATATTTTATATTAAGTTACATTCCTCATTTTCAAATTCAGCTTGATCTATACACGATTAAGTATTTATGAAGTCATAATGTACACGTAAAAAAGCAGATTCATCATTGTTGAAAAAAAGATTATAAAAAAATCGTACTGCAAGAATTTTCTCTAAGCAAAAAATGACTTAAAATGACAAGTTTTGCTTTAAAAATATTTTTCTTTCTTTATGGTACACATACAGCCTAAGTCTTAAGGACAATACAGTTACTCATTAAAATAAACTAGATCTAATTGGCCTCATTCAGGTTTGAATAATTTCTACAAGTATTATTCTAGCTTAGCCTCATGGAATTCCTCACAAAATCTATATTTTGATCTAAAAAATGACGAATTTTGTGGTTTTAGAGAGTCTGTATTGGCCTGTTTTACTTCTGGCTCTTTTCGGCTCCATCTATCTAACAAGATGTCAAGATAGGTGAAAAAGGGTTGATAGTGCCTGGCACCGTTAATGTGATGTGCGTGATGTGTGGCTGGGCCACCCAAAAGGCCACAGGGTGCTAGACGGTGCGGCGACCATGGGAGATCGTAGCCTGTGTGATTGTCAACCAGCAGCCATAGGAATACTACAACAAAGACGAGACGGGTGAGAGGATGTGCACTGAACAGCTTCAGGGAGTAGTTGGCAGCTACTATAAGAGATCCACGCTCCACAACAGTTAGTTGATTGGTCACATGAGCATGCATGGCGCCGTGGCGGTGGTGAAGGGCATGGACGTGACGATACAAGAAAGCATTTTTGTGGAGAGTCAGATGCACCACGAAAAATAGTGCGTCGAAAACTATAACCGATCCAACAACATGTACACACAAAGTAAGAAACGCTGGAGGGCTCGATGGAAGAGCCCTGGTTGTTTGGATCCATTGCTTACTACGTATTGCCCACTCCTCCTCAGAGACACCCGAGTATTTTTTCTGTATCACAGCGTCTGCAAAGAATAAGGGAGCTAAATACACAACCGCATCTTTGGCAATCCCTGCTACAGTCTGGTGGACGTACGTTACATCATCTTTAACCCTGAACTTGCTCAAATAGGAGATGTAATGCATGGTGTAAGGATACAATGCTATAATCAGTCCGTACACAACTGTCACATAGACGCTTTCAAAATAGGCAGAGTAAAAGAAAGATTGCCGTCGTAAATAATTCCATAGTACATCGATACAGACTTGTACATTAGCTCTGTAGTGTATGCTTAAGCATAGACACATTAGAACAAAAGCTCTGGCGATGTTTGTCTCTTTTTTATAGTCATCACTCTGACTTTCATTCTCTAGACAAAGACGCTTGTTTGCAGTCTGAAATTGCCGTTTTTCTCTCTTCCTGCTATCAAACAACTTGTCACGACCAACTTCATCAAAGCAGTTAGCAGTTCTTTCCACAATCGTTCGAGCCATAGTTTACCACCTGAAAAAAAAGGAAGTGTACAAAATACAATCTGGGTTTCTTTATTTCATGATAAAAGGAAAATAGGACGAAAGCAGCTGCCAACAAAAACTATATTTTACAAAGTGAAAAAAAAAAACAGCCCCACAAAATGCCTTACTGCATAACTTCTGTTGTTCATGACAACATTATAGAAGATATTCTAGTTTGTTGTCAGGAGAAAAAGAAAGAGGAGATTTAGAAAAAAAAAAAAAACGACGAAAGGAAGATTTCTTTTAAGCCAAAAATGTTGTCCCAAAAACTTTTTCGATTCAGCTTTGATATAATCATGTCAAAGATTATTAACCTTCCACTTATCCTGCACAATGTTCACATTTCATTCAGCGTGGTTTGAAAAGATTTTTGCACAAAATTGTCCACACTAGCCTATGTCCAACTTTTGAACGGTCATGGATAGACAGAGCTGATGTGAAAAGCTCTTCCTTACAAGGATGATAGAGATATTAGGTAAACCCCAGTGCCCCAAAAAGAATAACTTTTTATTCAAAATGAATTAAAGTGGGTAACAAAAAATCTAAAAAAGTTGAAAATCTAGGCTTGTCAGGAGGACCCGAGCAGAGAAACGAGTGGCAAAAAGGTCGTCCAGTCCTTTTTTCAGGTAAGCACTATCACCTGTAACGCGTTCGGATCGCTTCTTGTGTCAGAGCAGCAGTGGCCTTAAAATATCAGAACAAAATTAAAGTAATCTGTTATGTTATTTTGAGGCTGCCCTATGTCGCTGGGCATAATATTGCTACAAACAATCTTCTTTTCTAAGCAGAACTCAACACTCTCGTTTTAAAAATGTGCGTTATTGGTGTCACTCGGCTTGTTATCATTTTTGGCATTTTCCTCAAACATTTCCATAAAGAACCAGTCCTTTTTTCTCTTCCTTTCGGCGTGCGTTATCCTGAAGCCTGGATGATCGCCCAGTCGAAGGATAGATTGCTATCTGCGGAGGATATTGAAGGAATCAAAAAGCGCCCTTGCAATCATCTCATTCCTAATCGGTGCTAAACTTAGACGCAGCGAAACCGTATAAGGTGATCTTGATCGTATAAGGACCTTTACAAAAATTCCTTCTCCTTACATTTTTAAAAGATGAATAAAAAATGGGAAATACCATGCTTCAGAAGAAATTAAGGCAATAAAAAAATTTAGGATCCAAAGGACTCCATGGCAACTAAATTTTGATATGCAGTAAAGAAAGCCCGCCTTTATAATTATTCAATGGGGAAGCCTAAAGGATTAACATTGTGTTAATTTTCTTTTTCCTACTCAAAACTGCCGGTATTTATCCTCTTATTGGCAAATCTTTGGTTCCTAATTTTTTAAGGTTAACATTTTAGTTTATACAAAGACAAAAAAGAAAGTAACACTGCTCCACTAATTCCGCACAATAAAGACGACTTAGAAGAAAGTCAGTAGCACAAAAGCAAGATGGGTTTTGCAAACAATTTAGAACATAAAGAACAAAATGCTGCTTGCACAATTAGAACATTCATCTATTTAATAAAAAATTATCACACGGACTATAAATTTTCCCCCTTTTTAAACATTTCATTCTTCACCAAGAAACAAGACTTTCCATTACAAGTTTGAAAATGAAATCTTATTCGATTCCCTCTGATATGTCTTCAACGGCGCTTGTATCCCTAATTAAACGTGTGCACGTTTGGAGAATGAGTTTAGATTTAAAACTTCCTCTATGGCTGGGGATCTCAGACCTCGATTTGGCGACTCGTGGAGAAAAAAAAATCTCCCTGGCAGGATAGATAGTCCGAAAAGACAACTTTTCCTATAACAACAGTTTTAGATAAGGATAGCTTATCCTGCCTAGCACTACCAACAGGAGGCAGGTGATGAAGTGCAAATTGATGTATAAAGTATAGATGTGATCTACTTAAACTACTCTAATGAATTGCGGTATACCAATAAGATGTTAATCTTTTTTTTTCTTTCTTTTTTTTTGGTTAATCATGGTCTTGCCTGACAGAATCCATACTCTATTAAAATGATATCAATCTTTTGTAGCCCTTCCCCAACCAGACATATTTCGAGGCCCATTGAATAGGGTAAGTAGAGGAGGAAGTATTTCGAAATCCGGTAACCCTGGCGTTAAAGCCACGCGTCGTAGCATAGCATGGCTGTTCCAATTAAAAATTCGTAGTTAAACTGGCGTTATAAAGATCTAGTTGTATTGAGACAAAGAAAAAAAACCTATTAAAGATAAAAATCCCAGCCAACAAATTATACAGGTCTTTATGGCTAATTATGATACATTATTTTTATCTCTCTGTCGAAACGGCATCTGAGAAAGCAGACGAGCGTGAATTTAACGTTTGTAGTTACATGTATGATTATTCTTGAGTAGACTGTCACTCCTGTGTTATAAGCCACTTTTGCACAAGCTTGGTCTAGGTCTTTGCTTGAGACAAATAGCTTCTTACTGCACTAAAAAAGCAGGATATCATGAATAGCAGGAAATGATGATAAGAGAAGCAAAGAGACTACAGCACTAACGGGCATCGGTGAAACAGTTTGTTTCAAATGGTCCTTCCAGTACGAAATAATCTTAAACATTTTGGCCCTCTTAGAATATTTCTTATCTCCTTTTGGCCTATCCCACAGAAAGTATATTTACTTACGTTATAATGTAAGTGTTAAGTCTAGTATTGTAAAGCAAAATCCATCAGGATTTAAGAGAAATCTAGGAGAGGTCTCGGTTTTTTTTTTTTTACATTTTTCACTTACACCCATCTCATGTTTATTACTGGATTTTTTTTTAAGGCAGGCTTTTTTAATGTCCCTCAAAGGAGTTTTTAAGATCATATTTGTCACAAATGTATGATTGTAGGGGTTTTTTTTTTTTGTTGACCTCAAGAATCTTATTTACATCAACATTTGGCTAGAAACCTCCCAGTTCGTGTACACGTGTG
>BLXT01002413.1:1776204-1786204 GCA_019648995.1 Plakobranchus ocellatus
CTCTCTCTCTCTCTCTCTCTCTCTCTCTCCCTCTCTCTCTTAGTTTCTATTGATCACAATATCCAATAATATTTAGCGCAAATGGAGTAAATTTCAGAGATGGTTGGCATGCACATGCTACAGGCACAATAATATGTTTTAAACAAGACAATGAGTTTAACGAAGTTGCCTACACACAAACAGATAGGCTTTCCGCATCCGTTATGTGGATAACACATGGATAAGAAAAGAAACGTATCTTGTGTATGAAAAAGAAACTTTTTAGCATAATATCATTATGATCAAAATTAATAAAGTGTAATAAAGTGTTTTTTCATAGGTCTGGGAACGAACATAATTTAAAAAACGACATTTCTCTCCCCTTCCACTAGTAAAAAAATCCTTGTGCAGATCTCTCATATTATTTGTCATGAGTCTTTGTCGGAAAAAAGCTACTACGTTTAAAAGCTAAATCACAGAGTCTTCAGTTACCAAAAAAAAAAAAAACAAAACAAAAAAAAAACAACCCAATATTCTATCTGTGGTGATGCATAACCCCAATGTTAGTCCCGGCGCAATAAAAAACGTGAAAATTTAGTGTTGAAAAATGCGACAACTAAACCCATAAAGCAAAGGAAAAAATGCAAAAGACAAGATAAAATAAGTAGCACCTGTTTTTAATTTCTCAGAGTAATGAATTTTCATATCTGTTGAACATCGATAGAGGAAAGCCATACAGATTTGTTTCTCATTCTCCACTCGACTGCCTTGAGACTCTCTATAGAGCCTTACAGTTCATCAAAATTATTTCTCGTCTGTTTTTAATTGAGCTTTGTTGCTAGGATGAGTCAACCCTAACGAGCATGGTCAGGCAAAGTCTGCCCTTTCGACCAACGTCCTGCGGCGTCGAACTTTGCACTAATTGAGACTGGTGGTATTTCATATCGGGTTAATGGCTACATTATGACAGTCTTTAGTAGCGTTTATTGATTAAGCCCATGGTAACAAAACCTATGGCAATGGTGTTACCTAATGCGGATTTTTTACTCTGTGAAAAACAGAAACCTCAGCACACACCGCATTAAAATATGAAGTCCACTGTTTGTAAAGGCAAATAAAATTTAACTAATTCTGTCTTGAACTTTTGATTACTTATTCATAAAGGAAAGCAGATGAATGTCTTTAAAAGGGGGTGATTCGTTGGGAACAGTTGACCCAAACAAAAACTGTTCGTATATACGCACAGAGTTGTCCCTCCATAAAATCTCGTTTCAATAGAGATACAAGCTTTAGTGAAAGTGCGTGCGACAGGATAAATATAAACTGACATAGAAAATTTGCTGCATTCCTTGTTCCGTTCATTAAAATGAAAGCAATAAGTGAAAAACTCAAACTATTTCAACAGATCAAAATGTTTTTTTTTTTGTTTTTTTTTTAATTTTCATAATTTGAATAGTTAAAATCATCCACATATTTTATGCGTTTCTCAAATCAAAATTGAAAGTCTTGCTTTTATAGTTAAAATCTTTTGCATCTGAAAAAAAAATACTACATACCTAGATTCATACTTAAATATAAAGTAATTATAAGCCCTTGAACACCATAAATCCCGCCTTTGACCTTTAAACTCAATCACTAAACTGAACAGTATATGTTATTTCAGCGTGTCAGAGGTATTCGGTGGTACTCTGCGTTAAATTATCCTTTGATATGGATGCTTTTGTCGAGTGATGAACTCAACAATCTTATTTCCGCTTTCGTCTCTCTTTCTCCCTCCCTTCTACCATTCTCTCTGTATCCTTAGTCTCTCCATCTTATTATCTGTCGTCTCTCTGCTTTCTCTCTCTCTCTCTCTCTCTCCTTCTTCCCTTCTCTCTTTTTCTATCAATCCCTCAATCTTATTTCCTGTGTCATATTCATCCAAGAAAACGAATGGTGCTGCAATAAAATTGTAATTAAGACTACGTGAAGTTATTCATTTGAAAATTATGCACCAAAATTTAAAATACTGATCTCTTTTTACAATTGACATAAAAAAAAAAATCTAAAAATTTGTTTTTGATTACTCAAGATTGCAACTACACTGACATTTTTAGATACTTTCCTCTATTGGGCTCAGTCATAAACGAAAGTTCATACACAATTACACATCCAGATTTTCTAAAGAGAAGAAGTCTGACATGGACAACACTATTGGACATAATGGACGCTCTTGTAATTATTTTTGTTAAACAGATCTTGTTCTGTGGACAGATATTTTGATACCTAGCCCTAACAATTTAAAATATTAGCTTTCTCTTACATGTGTATAGATTATCTTGTACCAGATTCTGAAGTCTAGGCTGATCTGTATTCTAACTGGACATGAACTGACCTAGAAAAGTAGACCTTCGGCAGGTGTATTTCTAGTCTGCACAGCTCTAAGCATCTGATGTCTGTACCAGACCTGAAAAACTTGGACTTGATAACATCATCTTGTCAAAATCTCACACCGATCAGAGATAAGACCGGGTGAACTTCAAACGGCATTCGCTATCATTGGCCCGATTTTCATCGAAAAAAAAAATGATGTAAACAGCAAAAAGCCTTCTCAAAAATTTTAAATAGGGGCAAATATCTGTATCTAAGTACCAACTTTTTAAGAACCTAGAGGGAATGGAAACAATCTTCTTTTACTGAGATCTATAAAGAATAAGAAATAAAGTTAAAGCCCCACAGGCACACGCGAGCAGTACACTAGACAAGGTTAGATGAGTGTGATATCATACGATGTGGTCTACCAAAGTTAAGGCAGAATATGTAACGTTTGCTAATATAGAAGTCGTGCGGTGACAAGTATTGTTATAGAGCTAAAAGAACCGATTTCAACCACTTTTTAGACTGCAATGATGGCTGAAACTTTTATTTTTTTGTTAATCTATTGACATCTTTTCAAATTAAAAAAATGTTTCGTATCTTGATCTCCCTTCTACACATTGACCGTTCCAGATTTAAATATACCGAATAAGTCTTCTTGGCACCTAAGATTTCACATGGAGTGTTTTGGATGTGCGCGCTCACTACTGTAGTGAGACTAGTTTCTTGTCTCGGGCGCTGGCAGCAGGTACACCACGATGCAAAGTTACTGCTAATTTCAGAATCTGTATGTCAAACCCGGAAAAACCAACACTACCATCACAGATAGAAGTACATAGTAAAAATGAGCCATTGCACATAATGGTGTCTAAAGTTGTAAGAAAGACGTACAAAAGAAATCCGCATGAAGAGAAAAAAACAACAACGAAGAAAGAATATGGAAAACGAAGACAAGAACAACAACGAAAATAACAACATGATACTCGGTTATCTTTTTTATCAACAGTTTATGTCCATTACAAAAAATATATATAAAATATCTAGCAAGGATAGAATCTCAAAATTTAAGTAATCTGATGTTTGTTTCAACTTATTTCTACGATAAAGTAGGAGGGGAAAATGAGAAAGGGACTCGGTTCTTTTGGTGGTAAGCTTGTTTTGAAACAGTTTGGGGAATCGCTACTATATCATGGGTACAAAGGCGTTTCCAAACCCTTCCCATCCCCTTTCTGCGGGCTGGAAAGGGAAGGATTTGTAACAACTACAAAAAAAAAAAAATAATAAAAATAAAAACCCTTGTTGTAATTTAACAATCTTTTACTTTGAGCAATAACTGGGAGACCAGGAAAAATTAGTATGCCATGCTTTAATTTCCAATGCAGTTTAATTTTAACTAAAAAGGAACGATTCAAATATTCATCGAGTATTCAAACAAGATTAGCTTTCAAATATTTTACTTTCACTGTTTTCATATTTTTTTTTTATCAAGTTGGTATAAATTTAAAAAAGCAGCGCTGTTCAAATCCAAAAGTTTCGCATTTACAAGATGGTTACTACGTGACCATCATCACGAGAACGATACAGGCTAAAAAGCGGGACGTTATCCAACATATTAATGAAACGCTTGGAGCAAGAGGTCTGCTTCAGGCATTACAATTCTATTCCAAATTTTTGCGACCGTACTCTTTATACAAACTCAGCTCGTTTTATGTAAAACGAAGAAGATACCGATAGAGAGAGAGAGAGACGGAAGGAGGGAGGGAGAAAGAGAGAGACAAAGAGAGAGGGAAGAGAGAGTTAGAGGAACAGAGAAGAGGAGAGAGAAAGAGAGAGAGAGAGCGAGAGAGAAGACAGAAAGAAGAGGGAAAGAGAGAGAGAGAGAGAAAGCGAGAGAGAAGACAGAAAGAAGAGGGGAAAAGAGAGAGAGAGAGAGAGAGAGAGAGAGAGAGAGAGAGAGAGAGAGAAATTCATAATCACCTCTTACTGATGAAAATGTGACGCATGATAATTTTGCGTAAAGAAGAGCACACCAACTTGTACAAATAGAATATTATTTCATCTAATTAAGAACCAGAGCTTCAAGAAAAACACTTTCACAACGGAAGGGTACTTTCTTTGCGGACATAAAAACCACATCCTGTAACCACGTACAAGTTAGATTGCGAGAGTTCCTCCACCGATGCAGTAATGTTTTATTAACAATAAAAAGCCAAAAAAGATCTCTAACTGCGCACAATGAAGCTTAGAAATTTAGCAATTCTCGATATGATTATTTTACATAGTTATCGAGAAGAGGCTTCATACAATTTAAGCCTAAAAATTCAAAATGATCATCGCAAAATTGCGTAATCCCAAAGAGGCCCTTTAAAGAAGATAACGACAAATTGTAAAGAGAATAGAATGTTCTAAATAATGAAGGAAACCACTTCATTAAGTGTAAGAGAACATAAGACATTTTGCGCAGTGCAACATTACAACGCTAGATGTATCGAAAACACGTAGGGCATCAGGTCGGTTCGTTGAGCGAAAGGCTTTTATAACGTCCCCATTCAAGGTTAAAATGCTTGTACCTATGTGGGACTTGCAGATGTTTTCAAGATTGGTGTTAAACATAGAGGACGGATGGATGTGTTCAAGAAGTCCATATAAGACTATGCAAAGACCAGAGACTCTCGGTCAGGTGCAAATAAGGGTGAGGCTAAGGAGAATTCACTCGCACAGTGTGGAATGTAAGCCTTCCTGGATGATAACGTCTGCTCTCACAGGTGGGACCGTTACGTTAGGCCTATAGAGAGCAGAGAAGGTCTGCGTACCCTGTCATTGCAACCCTTGAAACGGACACAATAATACACATTTTTTGGTAGGCGAAAACAAAAAACCCAAAACCCTCAGATTATCTGTATCTAGATGTGGGGCTTTTTAAAATTAAATTGAAAATGTGATGGGCATGCAATTTAAAATGGGTTTTCAAAGTTAGCCCTGATTTAGTTTTGCGCCCAATATGTTTCTCATGATATGTGTGCCGAGGCCAAATAGCAATAAACAAGATTTTATACGTAAAGTAAAAGTCAAGTTAGTCTATTATTGTAAAAAGCGTAGGGTGATCAGGGACTGCTGGTCCAGTTGTCTATTAAGCCGAAGGCATTGTGATCTTGTTTGCCATTCCTTTCTATGCTCCCTTATCATTCTCTTGATCAAACTTTAGGATATTTAGCCACCCTATGTAGCTGAATCGACACAAGGAGGAGGCTAGATTTACCTCTTGGAGGTAGCCAAGCTCCATACGACTGAACCACCGCTCTGTTAAGGCTGTGGATGAGGTAAAACGAACTAACTAACCAACCAACCAACCAACCAACCAATCAATCAACCAACCCACCCAACAAAAGCGAAACAACTTAAGATAACAATTACAATACAACCCTGAACCTCTTCTCCGCCACTTTTTTTTGCGCCCTCCCCAAAGCAAAGCACAGTGAGTATGCTTTTCTCCCTTATAAAACCAGTGTGCATTGTCTCGCGATGAAGGTACGATAAAAAACACAATTAAAAAAGGTAAAAAATCGCGCATCGAGTCGGTCATCGGCTCTGTTCAGTCGGACACAAAATCCGAGGTTTCAATTTGTGACCTGCCTCTAATTGAGACCAGAAAAATTCATTCAACATTTTGATTATCCATCTGTCGTGCAAAGTAATTCCAAAAAATTCTACGATTTATCATCACATTCTCCTCATCAACTGCCTTCACATTACAGAATGTAAAGTCCCTTTTTCTATATTGGAATCTTGTCTTTTATTATATCTGCCTGCCTTATAATTATACCGTCAATATTGTAATGATTTAAAATGTCCATTTCCCTAAAGCCAATGCTAAAGAGTATTGCTGCTTTAGATCTATAATTATCACCTCGACTAGTGGTTTTATCTGTGATACAGAATAATGTTAATTTGGAACACAACTTATCAACCCCAATGCAAATGCATGGTATATACGTGCAGCCCATCTTCATAGTGGTTCGTAATCTCTCTCTCTCTCTCTCTCTCTTCTCTCTCTCTCTCTCTCATTCTCCTTTTCTTTCCTGAGAGCGTAGAAAGTCTTCAATCTTTGTGATGATAAGAATAGATGTCTACCTCAGAGCTTAATCAGGATCACTGTTTATTAATAGCTCTATAATTATAACTGCAGGGGCAAGTCTAGGAGAGGCTGAAATTGTGTGGCACACAGGTCTAGGTCTATTTTTACCCTTACCCTTTCCAGCTCCGTGGATTACCATCAATCATAAGTTCTTACTGAAGTAAGAGCGTAAGCGTTAGCTTTTTCTGAAGTGTAAAACGCTGGAGAAATAAACTTTCGTTCGCTCGCTATTGAAGAATTAATTTGATCGCATAGTTTGACAATTATTGCTTTTGCACAGCACACTCCATGTCTATACAATTTCTTAATTACTTCTAGAGACAACAAAATAAGACCAAATGTGCAGTTGTGCAAGACCATTGTTTTCTTAATTAACAAAATTAGATCTAGAAAAAGCATAGAAATTGAAGAGAATGAGCATGGTTTGAAAACGTGCCATCTTTTCACTACGTTTGAAATTAATGATGCAGAAAGAACTGATATAAAAAAGATGGATTATGGATGGGCCCCATTTTCAATGTGAAATAAATAGGAATTAATGCAGCATGGTCATGTACTTAACATGGCATTCAGAAATTACTATGAGTGTCTTGAAAAAAACTTGTAGAGTTTGAGAAAACATTTAGGCAATGGCCCTTGGTAAACATTAGCTTTGTTTTAATCGATATATATATATATATATATATATATATATATATATATATATATATATATATAATTATATAATATACACATACAAATATATTTTTATATATTATATACTTCATAAATAATAAATTCATAGATCCATATGTCTAGTTAGAAGACTCTAGAGGAAAATACATAGGTTAACGCAAGTTCCAAAAACAATGTTCTTAAACCGCCATAGGCCTGCAATGGACTAGAAACATTCCATTCCATGCAGACTCAGATGGCACAGGACACTTCAGTCTCTCTTTGCCTCCCACCTGAAAAATATGGTAGTTGAACAGTGGAGGAATGAGTAAACGCCGAGTGCTTCGCTGATAGTATTTGTAATCAAAGTATGATCAAATGATAAGAATTTTTCGTCACAACTAATCAGTCTTTTTTCTCGTTACGCACTATAGCAAGAGACTGATCGTTGGGCTAACATCCACGCACAGACTACATTTATGAAGTTTTACACTTGTAATATTGTAATTATCTTAATGAATTAAGAAAGTAGGCCTAAAGCCCTCCGTCATACAAAGGCTAAAATTAATTAAGCTCAGTCCAATCAAACCTCCAAAGTCCTATTATAATGCCAGCCATCCGGGCATGCACCGTTGCCTTTCGAAACATAGTACGTGCTCATAAGACACGAATTAGAGCACGAAACGAACGGTACCTTTCTATTTATATAGTTGATATGAAAATTTCGAATAGCGCATTTACCTGATACTAGGAAGACGAGGTCTTGGAAAAATATCTCAACTCCTCTCCTGGCCCAGTCAGTATCTTCGGTAGGGCTTCAATGTTGAGACCCCAGCATTACCATCAAGATAGGAGAAACACAACCCACGATATGTCTGTATCCAAAGCGTCGTTTATTACCACAAAACCATTGGGCGACCCAGGCAGAAAAGAGGACCATACTGATCATGTTACTTTAAACACGACCCTTGCTGCTCCGGCTGTACCGATAGCCCAGGCTGTCCTGTCCAGAGCCTTGACCATAATCACCAGGTGTAGATAGGGCAGAGGTCACAGACGCTCACATTTTCAAATAATTACTCTGACAGCCCAAGTTTCATTCAATGATAATTGTTTTACCTGAGCAGCACAGGCAATAAAAGAATATTTTCAAATCTGATTAATCTTAATTAGACACTTCTATGTGGCTGAAGAAAGCAGTCCCTAATTAATGTTTCACACAATGACCTTGAGTGGCAAGTAACGAATAGTAATCACATTCACTTATAAACGTTAGCGTGAATCAATATGCCGCATACACTTTATATACCATTATTGAAGGACGTAATTAAGTTGAGACAATTCAAGCTTTGGTTTTTTTTTTCATCTCTCAAGGTTGCGATCTCATTAAATCTTTTCTACCTTATTCGGCGATTGTTTAAAAAAAGCGCAAAGGAAACCGTATTGTTAACAATTGAAAACGCATAAGGTTGTTGATTCATTAGTTTAATACTTAATGTATGTTTTGCTCTACGACAATTGAAACTACGTTCTAGGTTAGAATCCTTGCATGCGCTATCCATGACAACCATAATGAACAGACTAACCTTTCCTTCCGCCTGGCTGATTTGTTTGTTTGTTTGTTTGTGCCGAGGAGTTACTGAAATATCTTGACACTCTTGGACTGGTATGATAGTGGGACTGTTGGTGCAGTCAAACTAGATATGAGAATGCTAACTTTCCATAAAATCTCCAAGTTAGTTTTGGCACAGGTTTGAATCTCACACTAGCCAGAGGAGGATCAACAGGCCTGAGATCCCAAAGGAGAGAGCACGCACATTGGCACAACGTGTCATTCCTCTCTCTCCCACGCATACTTTTCCCATTCCTCTTGTGCCAAAGATTAAAAGCATCTCTCTTACTTTTATAATCCTACACAGACCCACTCTCTACCTCTTTCTCTCTTTCTTACTCTCTCTCTCTCTCCCTCTCTCCTTCTCTCCCCCATACAGACACTCGCTATGTGCTGACATCTTTCAGTTAGACTCTCCGAGTGTCCAGATCAAAGAAACAACCACAAAATTATTAACAAATAATATACTTTCTGTTTTATATTATAGAATGAGCAGCGGCCTGAAGATGTCTATTATGTACATTATTCGTTTCAGGTTTGTCATTGAAACAATAACTGGGGGTCAAAATATTTGTTTTCTAATCTGATATATTTCCTACGATAAAAAGTTATTTAAAAGAAACTATCTACATGTATTCCATATTAAGTTTCGATGTTTTGTCTTTTTACCCCTCCCCCTCCTCCTCCTGCTCCTCCTGCTCTTTTTTCTCCTCCTCCTCCTCCTCCTCTTCTTCTTCGTCTTCCTCTTATTTTCTTTCTTTTCTGTTACTGTTCAATTCAAACACTCTCGCCTTGTAAATTCTGAATACAGCAGATCATTAACTATTTCACTCTTTGACCTTTTGTAAATAGAACCAAAGATCAACTTTAATGCAACTTAGAAAATCACGTCCGCGGTTGATGTTAACTATCTGAAAAGCTTCGCTACTGCCTAATTTTGGTTCATCACATGGCGCTTATTCCGATGCTTTTAATTGTTTCCTATTATCAATGAACAACTTTTCTCTTTTTCCAAGATTAAAAAAAAAATCCGAGATTCGTTTACTGAATCATATAATACATGAACTAACAACTCATTGAACTGCCACGTCAATTACTTTATCAATCTATCAATCAACTGACCTATTCATTCATCAATCCATGTCAAAGTCGCCCTCTTTCGCTCTCTGTTAGTTTCCTGTTCCTTTTCCTTCCTTTTGACACTTTTGCCTGATCTCCCTCCTCTCTCTCTCTCTTTCCCTCTCTCTCTCTCTCTCGCTCTCTCT
>BLXT01002420.1:3234-15686 GCA_019648995.1 Plakobranchus ocellatus
GAGGGCGTTTGAAGCGAAAGTATATTTAAAAAGAGAAGAGCAAAGGCATATTTAAATAGAGAAAGTGCGAGCATATGTACCAGGGGTAAACCAAAAATACTATATAAACAAGAGGAAAGCGAAAGCACATGAAACCAGGATACAGCAAAAGCATATTAAACAAGGAGAAAACGAGAGGAAAGTAAAAGCATATTAAATAAAAGTAAATCAAAAGCATATCGATAAGACAAAAGGAAAGGTAAAGCATATAGCGCAGGGGTAAAGCAAAAGCATATTTAACAAAGAGAAAGGTAAATAACATGAGGCAAAAGTAAATCAAAGCATATTAATAAAACAAAACGAAAGCGAAAGCATACGCAGCAAGAGTAGAGCAAAAGCATGTTAAACAAGAAAGAGAGTATAATAAACAAAAGGGGCAAAAGAAAGCATAAGAAACAAGAATAAAGCAAAAGCGTTTGAAACAGGAGAGAAGAGAAAACATTGAAGCATTCTTTTGCTTTCCTTACCTTGCCTTTATTTTCGCACAGTCTAGATCTAGTTAAACATTGATTGAAGAATTTGACAATACGAAGAATCTACACTCAAATTTCTCCATGAGAATGGCAAAGTTTAGGATACGAATGCTTCATATTATGTAAAACTTATTGGCTTATCAAATGAACCCATCAGGCGCAGGATTTGAAGTTCACTTCCCTCATATATCAAAGTCTTTTCTAGCTGTCCTTTTCTTCTCTATTTAGAGCATGGGAGGATTGATGGAATATTGGCTAGCGTACCTACCCTGAGATAAAGAAGGAGCCTGGCGCGGGTTGGAGTTCGAGGACACCACAGAACCATGGCATTTGGGAGGCCTGAAAGCCTGATTGTATTTTGCTTTGATGAATTATATGCACAAAAACCAAACATCACTAGTAACGTAAATATGTTTCAGACCCCTTTCTCTGTAATGACACCTGGTGCTGAAAGACATGAGAAAACGTACACGAAATGCCCCATCGCTAGCTCCTATAAGCCAGTAATTTCCTGAGACAAATTACGGGACAATTCTGACCACTTCCAGGTAGGTCTTAACTGCCTTGAAACTAGTTTGATGGAATCAGAAGTCACATTGTCAACCCATTGAATTATTGATAAAACCAGCAAAAAAAATATTTCATATTATTTGTAATTCCGAAAATTGAATAATGATATAGTAATACTGTGACAAGATAAAGGATTATGTTAGCGGTGAAATGAAATAATATCATAATGACTGATAATAATACCCAAGTGTTGCATATCTCAACAAAGTTAAAAAGAAAAATGATTATGATGAAGATCAGAACGCCGCGTCTAAATATGTTGAAACAAAATTTACAAAAGAATGAAAGTAATCGAAGAATAAAAAAACCCATAAAATTTTGTAATTGGCTGTCGATTTGTTATGGGTAATGTTTCTAAGAACTCTGAAAACTAGCGACTGCCTTCTGTCTCTCAAAAGAAGGAACAGGAACACCAAGACGGAAAGAGATCCATAAATGGAGAGAAATAGAGAGAATTTACCTGCGGAGGAAATAATGTTGAGGACCTCTGGTCTGTGATATTCCATGTATTGTGGCAGACTGGAGATAGTACTCCAACATCCCATTTGCTTGCTGTTCTTCATTCAAAGTCCTTGGTCTTTGCTGTTTTCTCTGCGTTAATGTGTTGCTTTCAGAAAATGGCATCTCCACCTGGACGGACTCCTCTCTCTGCAGTGGATACAGCGTGTCTTTTAGGTAGGTCCTGGACGGGTCATACTGGGACATGTGAAGTGTAATTCCACTCATGGTGGGGACGCAGTGATAAAGGTTATGATCAATATTTATGTTAAGCACTAGAAGATGATTGGAATCTATTAAAATGAAATAAATAAGTATTTACTTTACTTAAACAAAAAGATGTGTAAAAATGATTATTAATTTGTCACCAATATAATTTGAAACGGATTATAAGCACCAAAATTCATAGTGGTGAAAATTTCACTCTCAAATTTTCTGACTCTGTCGTAACGTCTCTTAAAATATACATAAAATTATGTTTTAATATTGCAATTGCCGAACGTCAGATAATAAACTCCTAAGTTCTTTGCCTCTGTGCATTTTCTGGTGATGAAGTAAATACATTGTATATGTCATAGAGAATATTTTTCTGAATTTGTTTTCGTTAGTATAACCCACGCACTGATGATTTGATAAGCCCTTTCGTTTTTTTCCTTTTGTCGGAACTTATTTTGTTGGCAGGCTAGAACTCTACTATTTTCGAAAAAGTGTTTTGCGATTTGCAACTCCTTCCACAAATGAGATTGGGAAACATCATGGTTCAAGAGATGTAAGAATAAATATTTATCAAAAAAGATTGTAAAGGAAAATAAAAAGTCGATACATAAGGTATCAGTCTTTCAACTCAATCTTTCTCTTTCATAATTTTCTTAGAACTGTTTAAGTCATTTAAAGTGCGCCAGCCTGGGCTAATGCCTCGTCACGGAGAGCAGATCTACAGCAATCTTTTCTTGTACGTGTTTTACTCGGTAGCGGTTGAAGTGCTGTCTGTCTTTGAAGAGCACCACCATTAGATCTTATAGTTGCCTAGAGATGACACAAAAATTATTTAAACATAGAAAAGTAATGTTAAAATATCAAAGAGAATCAGTGTTTTGCACACTTGAATACAATGTCAGACAGATGGAAGAATGCCAGATGCATCAGACAACTAGATCAACATCCCACGCCAGAATCTGCCTAATGCCTCGCTCGTCTCAGGATCACTGAATTTCCAGTAGTTACCGCATCTCTTACAGAGCATATGATAGTGCAAGTGTATGGAACTGTTAACAAGGGATTACGTTTTGTATGAGGTAATGGAGGTGTGAGCAATGCAATGGGTAGTGGAGATATGATGAAGATGGAAAGATTAGGGAGAGAGCGAGGGACAGAGAAAGCGTCAGAGTGGTATACAGATGACTGGTGTCACTTGAGAGAGAGAGAGAGAGAGAGAGAGAGAGAGAGAGAGAGAGAGAGGGCAGAGACAGAGACATGGATAGAAAGTGGGAGAGAGATCAAAAGAGAATGATAAAGTCAGACAATGATAGGTGCAGACCACAGACGCAAAGAGAGACAGACATGGCGACAAAAAAAAAACGGATAGAGGGATAAAGACCGTCGCGGAAAGCAACAACAAAAGACAGGGACAAGGAGACAGATAGATGGATAGATGAATGGATTAATGGGCATAAATGTATTCATAGTTAGAGAGATAAATTGTTGGATTGATAGAAAAGTAGTAGATTGATAGATATGTGTGACCAAAAACGCAAATGAATATAGAAAAAGCCAACTAATAATAGGATGCAGTAAATAGACAGACTGAGGGAAAAGTAGATGGATGAGTCAAGCCATTGAAAAAGAAATAGAAAGATCAGTGGGTAAGTTGAGGAGGTAGATTGATGGAAAAATGAAGGGTTTTTTTTTTTTTTTTTTTTCCTATAGACCTCTCTCACTTACTATGTATTTAACTAATGATACTTTACAGATATATACCTAAGAAGATTGTGAACAAATCGATTCGATTCCTCTCAGCAGAAAATAATCTTTCTCTCTCTCTCATTTTTTCTTGTTTCTCACTCCCTCTCCCATTTTCTCTCCCTCTCCCTGCCATCCTCTTTTCTTTTCTCTTTCCTTCTTTCCCTTTCTCTGTCCTATATCTCTGTTTCTCTCTTCTCTCTCCCTCTTTCTATCTTTCTGTCTTTCTCCCCCACGTCTCTCTCTCATCATGCTCTCTCTCTCTCTCTCTCTCTCTCTCTCTCTCTCTCTCTCTCTCTTTCACTTACTATGTATTTAACAAATGATACTTTATTGAAAAATAGCAATCGCAATGAGCCATGAAAAGTTGGATAGTGTCTTCATGGCTCACTACGATTGTTATTGTTGTAGGCATTATATTGATGTCCCTGGTATATCATTTAAAAATATACCAATTTGTAGTGCAGCGATCTAGTCCGTTTATTTCACTCTACCTCTGATATGTAACTTGTGCTCGAGGATCTACTATTTAGACTGATGTGAATGTACTAAATAGGGACATTATAGATAATCAGGTCAGCATGATATAAATCTATTGAAGTTATCATGGTTCGCCAATTAAAAAGCTTGTACAAATAAGACTTTCATTCGATATCCTGCATTTTAAAGTAATACAAGACAAAAAAAAAAAGAAAGGAAATTGTCTGAAACTTTTAGCAAAGGGGCCATTTACCAAAGGTCCCATCAAAGAGAGCTTGCGATAATCATTGAACTCTCCGCTTTAACCCAAAAAAAAAAAAAATATATATAAGCACCAACACTGCAGGTAGTATCGTGCAATAACCGTGTCGTACACTTTCTAAATGTTTAAACTGTAATTTTCCCTTCCCCTCTCTTCCCCTCTCCCCACTCTATTTTTCTTTGTCTGTTTGTCTCTCTCTCTCTCTGTCTGTCTGCCTCTCTCTCTCTGTCTCTCTCTTTCTCTCTCTCATTTACATTCTATCAGTCAAATTAAGATACAGATGCTTCCCTTGTAACATAATTCAGGGCAGAGTTAGTATGGATAAGGTAAGTGCCGTATGCGTAGTGCATGGGTGCCAGTGCCATCGCTGCTAGCAAGCTGGCACTGAAATCTGCAGGAGCTGATTAGAGAACCTGCTTTAATCTTTAGGGGCCGAGAGATTTTGACTGCAAAACCTGTACCAAC
Organism: Plakobranchus ocellatus; assembly: GCA_019648995.1. Lineage (NCBI taxonomy): Eukaryota > Metazoa > Mollusca > Gastropoda > Plakobranchidae > Plakobranchus > Plakobranchus ocellatus. The sequence goes on from BLXT01002420.1 coordinate 7,981, forward strand.
CGTAAGCTCAAACCCTGGCTAGCAAGGTCTCTGCAGGTTTCAAAGTTGTGACTCTATGCATTGCACCATTCAAGATCCGATCCGAGTTGTGAATGCGCATTTTCGCAAATAATTAAAAATCGACATTTTCCTTGTTATGGCCATCTTAAAGAAACCAATTGTCACCATGGATTTTTTTTTTATTATTTTTTTGTAGGGGCGGGCGTTATGTATTCCTTTCTTTTTTTTTTTTTTTCTTAATTTGCTTGAGAAAAATTGTGTGAACAACTCAATCCAGAATGGGCCCAAATGGGTCTCTCATTGAATATGTTAAGAACCCCAAATTATATGTTTCCTGTCTCTTTTCTTGACGGATTTTAAGAGAATTTCTGGGTCTGCACCGCTGCCATTTATTGTTTATTTTCAAGTATTGTTTCCAGATCCATTTTTTATTATTTGTATTGATATGTTATCTTGTCCTGTGGATTTTCTAATTTTTTTTTCATGTTCTTTTTTGCAGCCTTATATTTGTACTTCGTAGACTTGACATGATTTCTGTTTTTTCTGCCTCAGTCATCTTTGAAAAAGATCTTCCACATATTCTCACTATCGGTGAATGACTTCCTTCCTTGTGTACTGTCAATGTTAAACTTTCTTCTTATGTTGCATTGCATTTCATTTGAATTTTTTTGTGTGTGTGGTTAGAACTTTGCAGTAGGCCCCTTCCTTTTTTATTTGTGCTTTTGTTCCATTAAAGTACTTCTTTTTTTTTTGTTTTTTAATGTTATCTGAAAACTGAAATTGGAATGAATATAATCGTTCCTCAATCTACTTTTAATGGTAACTTTTTTTTTCTACACGAAATATTTATTCTACATATTCTATTAAGAATCAGTACAGAAATTTATAAGCACCATCATCTCAGCGTCTTTGTTGTTGTTGTTGTTGTTGTTGTTGTTGTTGTTGTTGTTGTTGTTGTTGTTGTTGTTATTGTTGATGTTGTTGTTTATTTCATATTTGTCTTAATAAACTTTGAACAATAATCTTTTTAGATAATGAGCACTAAATAGTCTCCACCCCAGGCACTAAAAAACAATTTAAATTTAACAGCGTTTCCTCCTACCCTTTAAAGCGTTCTCATGGGTAGAAATAATATTTGGACACAACTTTTATTTCATTTATTTCTTATCACTATTCATTTGTTGGTGGTGCAAAATGTAAACGGGAAAGTAGTGTCATGAAAAGCAAAGATCTGCTAAATATGTATCTATTGTTGTTGACAACTGTTTTTAATGTCAGGATCTCAATAATAAAGAATACAATGTTTCGACTCCCGTTTTCTTAAGCCTAAATATAATGGTGCATATGTGTGAACGAATATTGCGGAAATACAGAAGTCTAAAAGTCGGTTACGGGTGAATCCGTACTCAAGAATTCAAAGAATGGGCTCCTAAGCTTAACACACTGATTTAGAATTTCAAAATCTCATATGATGTAATAACTCTTCCTAGAGCAATGAGAAAGTAAAATAAAATTATGCTAATAATAAAAATTATGGGAAACAGTGAATAATTCCTGCACAAGAATGATTTCGTAACAAAAAAACGTTGTATTATGCTTCTAAAATTGGATTGCCGATATTGACAATTTTAATTTAATTTTTGTGAACTTTTTGTATTATTCACAAGTATTATAATTTGCGCTGAGAAATATTTTATACATTTTGGACGGTCTTTGAAATGAATGTCACCAATAATTTAGAGCTGTTTAGTTATAGATCTAATTTAGCACTGCATGTGATAATGGGCTCTTGTAAAAATACATGAATAACAGAAATCAATCTAAATCTTGCGGAAGAATGAATAAAATGTTTATTTACTTGAATAAAGGACAGTTTCAGTGCAACAATTTTGAAGTCCATGTCTAAAATTATTTGATCTATAAGCTCTCAAACATCAGGAGTTTATCTTTCAGTAGTCTCTGCAAGCTCCTTCCAACGATCTCACAACCATTCTTAAAAACCCACTGCCCACAGATTATAGAAAATATCACCCTAGCCTAATCAAACAGTTAAGTTAAAAACTATACATTCTTGAACTTCTAGAACAAAAAACAATTTTTCCGAATTATGTCATCAATATTTGCTAAAAAAAATTGGCTTATCAAATTTCCCCACGTGACACACCCATCTTTGTTATAATCTGACAACAACTTGTAAACAAAATCTTTGCCCCATACTTCGAGACCTTTAAGAAATACCTAGACTTAAAAAGGTAAGCAAAGCTAAAAAAATAAATACTACTACTAAACAAAAAAACAAGTCTAATCTACACCTACTCATAATCTTAACAAGCATTACAAATAAACAGGCAAAAAAAAAAAAACCAATAAAGTCCATTCCAAGTTTAAATCAAAATCTAGATCCAGACCCAGTTCACACTCATAGTAACCATTTGTCACAAAGTCTGAAAATTAATGAGAGAAAATTTCTCTTTTATCTTCTTAGATGTTTGTTTGCTAATTCTTTTATGTACCATAGCGTAAGGCAAACATGAGATTTCGTTTTCAACATTACTTGAGCCGAAAAAAACAGAAGAACTGTATTATTTACTATTATAGTATTCAACTCGACAGGGATCCATACTTTCAAAGAAATCAAATTAAGAAAATAATAAGCATCTTTACACGTCACTGTCTTTTTTAGAGGATCCCTAACACTTCTATTTTTCATTCGTTCCAGCTTTTTTACTTCATATTTACAATTTTACCAAAACACCAGACATTTACACATGTATTTTTTATAGCACGTGAATTACATATTTAAAAAAAGAAAAGAACATTTATATATAAACAAAAAGATAGCGTTTAGTTAGGGAGGGGAGGGATGATAGGCGGCATTGCTCAAAACAGCTAAAAACGCTTGGATAGTTAGGGTAATGTTTTGTCAAAATATATAATTGATGTAATGTATAAGTCAGTAACCGATCATGCTATTTCAATAACAATAAAAGTCACTTATAGTGATGAACATGATAGAAAGTGCAGTTGTCACAATCACTTAGACCTGGTGAAGTATAGAGCAATGCATTCACAGCACTCTCGAAAACAAAATAGCAAAAATCACGATGCAACCACAATAAAGGCGGAAGATATTAATATACTTCGTACTCTTTACTTTTTGTTACATTTACATAATAAAATTAGTGGTTGTCTTTTTTTGTTTACGCACAAATCTATTAAAACATTAAAGCCATATAATGAGTATAATTAAATGCTTATTAGGAAACGAGGCAATAGGACAGAAGGAAAAAAAAAAGTACATGTTGTGAAAGGACTGGTAATATGTTGTTCCAACCTTCACCCATCCCCCACTCCCATTTTCAATGGCAATGGCTCTACAGAAAAAAAACAATAATGGCATTGTTAACCCTTAATATTTAAAAAAAATAGTTGTCGTTCGAAATGAACAAGAGAAAACATTGTTTTGGACATTCCCACTTTGTTTCTATTCATTTTTTGTTAAAAAAACATCTCTAGCAGGCATGGCAGTCTTTCTCTTATTTATTGTTGTTCTTGCTCTTGATGTTATTTGTCAGAGTTGTTGTTTTTGTTGTTCTTGTTGCTGTTGCTGTTGTTGTTCTTGTTCTCCTTGTTCTTTATGTTGTTTGTCATAGTCTATGTTGTTCCCGCTGTTGTTGTTGTTGCTGATGTTGTTGTTGTTGTTGCTGTTGCTCTTGTTGTCGTTGTTGTTGTTGTTCTTGTTATTGATGTTGTTTATGAAGTAATAAACCACACAGTAGGCCAAAATCAATGTAAAATTTAATGAACAAGTTTTTGTACTTTCGTATTTTTTTTTAGAAATTAGGTAAAAGTTATCGAATAATTTGTGAAATTAACTCAGCTTTTTTTTTTCATTTAAAACTTTTGACAAGTACAACTTGACATATTTCTAAAATGTCTTTTTTTTTTTACAAATAATTGAATGCGACGATATGGTGTGAAAAGCTATCTTATCTATACAATTTATATTAATCAGCTTCATTGCTGACGAAATTTAGAGCAAAATCTAATCTCTATTTAACTCAAGTGAAGCTGCATGATCAAAAATTGAAAACCAAACGAATAATAATGGAACATACTTTGTCACTAACTTTGCATTTTTCATGACAGAGACTGATACCTTTCTAATCTTATTTCTGCACGTTGTGATGAATTCTGATCTCTTTACATCAATTTATGGCCTGTGCTTTTGTTTGCTCAAGAGTAAGGTAAATGATACTTGCCTCTGAGGCAGCAATTATCTTTCCATGGTTTGATACCGCCCTGAAACGTCCTGTCTGTTGTGAGTCAACAATTTGCATTTCGCCAAAATTATTAAATAACACAAAACCAGATTCAAATATAAACATAGGAGATGCGTGTAGCTGCGTTAAAGTTACAGCAATTATTAAGCAGGATAATTGAATCCCTGGTATCGGTAATCTCCTTATGATAATGTCACAATGTCCTAACCCGCTAATCAAACAGATAGAAATTGCAACACATGAAATATCTGACACCAAACATTTAAAGTCTATTAGATCCCAAAATCCGCATTACATTTTTATCTCCTTATTAAAAAAAAAATTTTATTAAGTATAATTTTGAAGGCGTGACACTGGAAAAAAAATTATCATCCATAAAATTGTTCATGGTAGAGAGATCAGAACGAATCCTGGTAAGAAGAGAGAGAGAGAGAGAGAGAGAGAAAGAGAGAGAGAGAGAAACAGACAGACACCCAAACGGCCAGCTAGCCAGACATGAAGAAAGAAAGAAAGAACTATTAGGAAAAATTGGCGTTGGTAGCTCAAAAGAAACGTTATGTGTTTTTTTTTTTTTTGTTTTGTTTTTTTTTTATCCATGATGTCTTTCTCTGAATTTTCTTATTGTTTGATATTATTATTGATATTCTCTTTTTTGCGTAAACTTTCTGAAATTTTTCTTTTGAACTTGTATGGTTTGTAGAATAAAAATGTTTGTGTATATTTAGTTCATACTTTATAAATCACTCATTACATAAAACAGCAGACAGTGAATTTTACGTGAAATAGTTTATAAATATAAAGCGAATGGACCCATAAATATATTTTTTTTCGTTTTGAACCAAAACGAAAAAGAAAAAGCAGTAAAACTGATTTATCAAAAAAAAAAAAAAGATATCAAAAGAAAAACCTTATTGAATAAATGATTTTTAAGTACACAGATGCTCTGTAGGCTTCCTTATAACTAGATATACTCCGCTCATTATATCACTAGCCCTATTCTGTATTTCCCCTCAACCGCTTGAAAGCAAACCTTTAGCAGTCAGTTGTCATATTATGTCATTCGTTCCATAAAAAAATAGGAAATGAAGTATGTTGGGCGTATTAATTCTGGGAGAGATTGTTATCCCACTGGCCATATTTTAATCTTTCCTAAGTTCCTGTGATATCTTACACGCAGACAAAGCGGCACTGGCAGAAGACACAGAGTAAGCGAGAGGCAAGAGAAATCATACGCCTCTTGGGAGCGACTAGCACAGAGCCTTAAACGGTGTATGGGTGGCGTCACGTTCCTCCTGAATAAGTCAGGATAAAGCCAGTAACCTTTTTGCATCCCTGGAATAGAACTGTTCGAGAGAAAATAATGAAAACATTATATTTTAAGACTCCCAGCAAAACATATTGGAAGGGGGAATAAGCTAAAGACCTGTGGCGATATGAATACTACTGAGACAGTATGCTCGTCTTTAGAATATCGTTTAGAATATAGTTTGCCGTAGGATTGTTTAACTGGACTTAGTTGTTAATATAGAAATTTGGTGAAATCTGGGACTGAAGTTACGTCGACTGAGTTTTTATGAATTGTTGTTTGTCCACCCACGAAAATAGATATTATTTTTTCCAAGCTATCTCAAAATCCTATATTTTCACTGTCTAACTAAAGCGCCTTAAGGCCTACGGACTATTGTGGAGTGCCTGTGTGATACATCGCTTATGCTGCCATGTTTTCAATAGCTGTGAGAGATTTTCTCTTATGGTCCATCTAGTTGTGTTTTTATCAAAAGAAATAAAAAACAAACTGTAGTCAAGAAAATTCGTTCAAGAAGTTGAGGGAATGAAGTGATAAGAAAAGAAATCAGTAAAAACATAATTTAATATATATTATTTCGCTGGTATGTTTTATTTCTTCCTTCAAGGTTAGTTAATCTATATAATAGTTGAAAGGCCTAATATTATTTAATTATATTTTTTTAATATTATATTGAACCTAGCGGCTCTTTATTTTCATAACTCGCTGCATATGGATTCATAATGTTTAGGAAATTCGAGAATTATTTATCTATCTAGATGCTGACTGGCCTCATGTACTTATATAACTTTCTTGCCGGACTATTGGAAAATGAAAAAACGTTCCAATAAATTACCTTTAAATATTTGAGACATTTTGTTCAATATGTTTTTTCTTTGCAATTTTTTTCAAACATTTTTTTTCCGAAACACTAAAGTTTGTATTCATTGGACATCAGACTTGTTATTTCACAATTCAGAAGCTCATTGTTATACTAGAAATAGCTGTTTTTTGTTCAAGTCTGAGATCTGGATCTACGAGGGCAGGCTGATAATTAAGTTCCGTTTGCTAATAACTCAGTTGTAGCGTCTCACTCTCACAATTGACACTTACTTAAAGCACAACCACACTGACCTTTGACAATTCCTAAGAAAACGGAGGTAGACGAAACAGACAATAACAAACATCAGTCATCATTCTTTTCTCTCTCTCTCTTTTTGAATCGAATTAAAAACCAAATTAAAGATCCATCACTTCTCTGTCATCATTGTAATTGTAACACCGTTATACAGTCGATTTTCATCACATCGACCTAAAATTTCATACATATACTCTCGAACCATTTTTCTAGGCTTAACTAGAACAAGTTTGTGTGACGTCATTTGTACTCATAATGCAGTGACGCGCAACACGTGATGGGGTAGCCATGTTTATGAGACAATGGCGACGTCCAATGATCTTCTCATCAAACAGCGCTCTGTTATCGAGTTTTTGGCAGCTGAGGGATGTTCTGCTGCAAGTATTCATGTTGTTCTAGTTAAATGGTTCGAGAGTATATGTATGAAATTTTAGGTCGATGTGACGAAAATCGACTGAGTTATTAGCAAACGGAACTTAATTATCAGCCTGCCCTCGTATATTTGAAATGAGTAGATAGGTATTTATATTACACATTCATTTTAATCATACTGCAAGATAATGATTAAAGTATATATGACCATAAAGTTGTGTAGTAAAAATCGATGTAAAAAAAAGTTTGAAGTGAGCACTAGCTAAAGTAAAAATTTTAAAAATGCGTCAATACATCTTAGTATTATTTTTACTTCCTTTTTCGCCATTGTCAAGACACAGCGTAGCACATGAAGTTATGCATAATTAACAAACACACACACACACACACACATCAATTGGTAAGTCCTTTAAAATGTACAAAATGTAAAACATCAAACTTCATATATATACATATATATAATTTTTTTTAAAAATAAAAACACTTTAAAGAAAGGAATAAAGCAGTGAAATAGTACGAACTAATCACATTTGAAAAGGGAACTTTTTGTTTTTTAATCACAAGCTTTTTTATTATTGGAAAAACATTTATTGATTCTATAAATGTATTTAAAAAGCAGTCTAATACA
>BLXT01002422.1:35664-52372 GCA_019648995.1 Plakobranchus ocellatus
GATGCGCATTGTGTATGATTTTTTCCCAGTTCTGGGTGCCGTATATCAGTTGACACAGTTAGTACACGTATACGTATTGGGTATGATAATTTCTCAGTTCTGGGTGGCATATATCAGTTGTGACATTAGTACACGTATACGTATTATGTATGGTATTTTCCACAGTTCTGGGTGGCGTATATCAGTTGTGACAGTTGGTACACGTATACGTATTGTGTATGGTATTTTCCCCAGTTTTGGGTTTCGTATATCAGTTGTGACAGCCAGTACAAGGACGCTGTGAGGGGAGCCCTAGATCAGGTGGACGTCATCAAGAAGTATGTGGCTCGCTATCCAGACACTTTTCGATTCGTCACCACGGCGCAGGGTAAAACATTGTGAACTTTAATAAACAAATAGCCAAACAGGCAAACAGAGACATGGTAAGACATACAAGGGACATGAACAAGCAAAATCAGGATTTTTTTTTTCTTTTGAACTAGAGTCTTACTTGCAACTTCCGAGACCTGACGAGGATTAAACTGCACACAAATTTACATAGGTTTTAAATACTTGTCACTCGGCCTATATCTCAATTCTTTGAAGATTATCATGTGTGTTCAGCGTGAAGAATTTCTTTAAACAAAGCATGACCTAAGAAAACTCAGAAGACAACAAGGTACTTGTCACTGAGAGAGTGCCAATTGCGACATCCGACAAAATGTTAAGAAAAAAGAAGAAGAAGAAGAAGAAGAAGAAGAAGAAGAAGAAGAAGAAGAAGAAGAAGAAGAAGAAGAAGAAGGAGAAGAAGAAGAAGAAAAAGGAGGAGGAGGAGGAGGAAAAGAAGGAGGAGGAAGAGGAAGAAGAAGAAGAAGAAGAAGAAGAAGAAGAAGAAGAAGAAGAAGAAGAAGAAGAAGAAGAAGAAGAAGAAGAAAAGAAAAAGAGGAAGAAGAAGAAGAAGAAGAAGAAGAAGAAGGAGGAGGAGGAGAAGGAGGAGGAAGAAGAAGAAGAAAAGTTACCAGAAGACATAAGGAAATTTTGTTTATAAATAATCATGAACTTACCAGGTCAAGGACAGTTTTTCAATAATGAACATTGTATCATCTGTCCACTTGATGTATCTTGACGTCTGGGGAAGCTGTGATAATGGAGACAAAATTATTTTAATGCCAACAATGACGTCCAAATCACCTGCAAAGACCTTGGTTCTTCTCAATCTTTTGATCTAGTCGTTTCCATTCCAAACGAATGCCGTCGATTTGCTCCCATTGATTTATATTAATTTTGCATATTGTTGCATTAACCCTCTAGCCATCCAAAGTCATTGGCGTGAACTTGGAGGCAAAAGGCATAAATATCTGCCTCTGTCAGATTTATTTTATCTGTTTTGGCAAGCCTAGGTGCTAATCATCACATCCATAAGGAAGCAAGAGAAGATAAAGCAAAGGGTCTCTATATGAATGCCATCTCTATGCATCCGTTATGACGCTTCCCCGTCCGATTGTTCACATTTAACAACATCAAGGAGTTTATACTCAGCAATGCGGCAATTTCACTGCTGGATATTAGGATAGTAAGTAATGGTTCCCAGCAAGCAGTACGATTTCAATATCTTCATATTTTGTACACATGGTTGCAATTCTTACTAAAGTAAATATTCATTATACTTGATTTATAAATCTCAAAAAAAGCTGCCATGTTTACCGTGACTTTGGGTTCTCTGTAATCAAATCATGTCAAAGCTACCGACAATGACACAAATCCACGATGAGGTATAATTACATGTTCTTTGGTTCCAGAGAGCATATAGAATTGGCAAACATGCCGTGTTAGTTAAAGCACCTTTCGCCCGCCGTACATTTTGAGCCCGATGGAGATCAAACAGCCGCGTTCACATCACATATTAATACGCTGTATAATAGTTTCAAATAAAGTTCTTAATGTAACTTTACACTATTACATTTACTAGCTTTTGAAAACTATAGACCTTTTATTCTTATTCTCTATTTCTTTCAAAGTGACTCAGGATATAGGCTGCCAATAGTAATCATTTCTAGATACACAATAGTGTACTTTAACCCTTTATTATTTATTGATATAATGTGACCTTTCTCTTCCCAGGCATTGAAGATGCCTTCAAGGATGGCCTGGTGGGCAGCTTGGTTGGCCTGGAGGGAGGTCACCTTATAGATAGCAGCCTAGGCAACCTGCGAATGTTCTATGAGCTGGGTGTGCGTTACATGACCTTGACCCACAACTGCAACACTCCCTGGTATTTGCAGTGAACTTCTCATCACTGTATTGAACTAATGAATTTTGGCATATGGTTTCTTTCAAGAGATAACACAACTTTCTGGGTAGTGAAATAATGGACAGAGGAAGTAGAGCTAATGGAGAGCCTATAAAATCAATGAATGTCGAATCTTACATTACTAATCATATCTAGTTGACATCACTCAGCTCAATGGAAGGGTTCTGCATTAAGTGTAACACACTACATGTATTTTGCCTTCATAATTATTCAGGCTTAGTGTGAAAAATGGTGTTGAGAGAAGCGAATTTTTCGACCTCTTTAAATGTATCGATGGCATGAAAGGTACACCACTGAGATTTATTGATTGTTAAATCATGATTTTTTTAACCAAATTGATTTCCCTCCGTGCCATTTATGAGACATGTACAATTTTATTTTATTCTGCTTTTTCCCTTATTCTGAATCAATAGGGAAAAGAAAAAATCAGAATGCAGCTTAATATGTCTAATCCTCTTTTTCAGGGCGGATAGCTGGCTAGCAGACAACGATGATCAAAGTTATGAGTTTGACGGCCTCACAAAATTTGGAGAGGCAAGTCTCTCTGGACACTTAATATAACAGCTACCGATTAGGCTTTTTTCTTCACTAATGATTAGGCGCTGCCGTAAAAAATTCATGGATATTTTTTTATTATCGTTCGTGATTACTATTTTCGTTTCCATGCATGGATGGATTAATTGCTCATTTCAAAAGATAGCATTTAAAGGTGCTGTGGATCTATTTATGATTAAAAGATTGTCATTTTATAAACGACCCCGACTCATGCCATGATCAACGATTTTCTCCATTCTCTACTAGGCAAACGCTATAACAGCGTCAGCCTTAGACTTTCCTTCATGTTGCAGGTCTCAATGGGGCAAGAGAAGAAAAACGAGAAGTGTAGTCTCTATGGTATTTAAATATAGTTCCATTGGTTCGAAGGAGAATATCGAGGAGTGGAAAGACCTTAACTTCAGAGACTCCCAGAGAGCCGCAGAGAATAGAAAGAGAGAGAGAGAGAGGAGAGAAGAGTTGGAGAGAGTTGGAGTTGGAGAGAGTTGGAGATGGTCATGAAATCATCTGTGGTGCCCGAAATGACCACCCCTTGGATCATAGGATAGGTGAAGATGTTTACTCTGTTAAAATGTTTTTTCTCAAAATCCAATGTCACTAAGACCTGACGCGAGCCTTTTTTTTCTATAAATTTGAGCAGAACTTAAACCAGGTGACATGATCTAGAGTAAAAGATTATTAGATCCTCAGGTTTATTCCGTTGAATGAAATCATTTTTACGAAAAGAAAAAAAATAAAACTGTTGTGAAGTATATTGTTTTAGGCTTAGTAATAATAATGGCATGCCTATTTCTTTTTTTTAATATTACTTTAAGCTCTAGCTTATAGGCACAAATATCACTGTGAAAGAGCTAGGGCTATGCCAATTACGTCAAAACTCAATCTGCTGAGTGCAGGAATCAACTCTGAAACCCGCAGGGGCTCTCGTCGAGGGTTTGAATCCGACAGTCAGCCTCCTACCTGATGTAGGCGAATAGAGTTCGGGATCGTTGAAATAATGCATTAACATACCAATATACAACTGAAAAGGGAATCTTCACCATTCAGACAGACCGATGCTCAGTGGGGGGCTCTAGCAATCAAAGTTCTCTTTTACTTGGCGCCTTTTATATTTTACATAAAAGTTTATTCTGAAGAGATCATAACTCATCTCAAGCTATGCATTTCTCTTGGAAAGTGCGTCACATCCTTAAACTCCTGTACACCCATATTGATCTGCTGAGATGTAAAATATAAGAGGCACATTTGTAAAAGACATGCAAAGATGAAAAAGTTTTACTTGGCTCTTTACTCTTTAATCTCTAACACATAACAGTTAAATCATTGTGTTCTGGGGTGATAGTATTATAGATGTGATTATCGTTTTATCTTTACAGTATAGAATCTTGAAATTGATACGATAGACACCTGAACATCAAGTTGAACTTCAACCAAGTGAATCTCAAACACAATTTTTTTTAATAGAATGATTTAGAAACTTATTTCAGTATTAGCTTTTGATTGGTAAAGAATGTTCTGTCAACCTAGACATGAATGCGTGTGCAATAAAAAGTATGATTATCATCAAAGTCACTATCTATTATATCTTATGCGGCCGGCAAAAAAAGCAGAGAAGACAGTTCAGCAAATAACTCAATGATTTGAGCGAGAGACCTTTGCCATGTACCACACAGCATCTGCATCTCAAGAACGTTTTGTAAAATACTGATTGAAGTACCACAAACCTTCAGTTTTAACCTTTACAATTAGATTGAATCTTAGAAATTTTCCCAAGGCTTCTGGCCCCATTTTCCCTTTATTTGTCATTTCATAGAATGTCTTTTTCCAAATTTTCAAGCTGAACGTTAAACTTTTTAATATTCCTATGATATCCATCACTCCCTGCCTTCTGCCAACCAGCCATCTTTCTCTCCCTCTCCCTCTCCCCTTCAATTCCGTCCCCTTTGATCCTACTATTAATTTATAAACCTATTGTTTGCTCAGTTGGTGATTAAGGAAATGAACCGTGTGGGCATGATGGTTGATCTGAGTCACGTGAGTGTTCAGACTATGACAGATGCCATGCGTGTGAGTGCTGCGCCGATCATCTACAGCCACTCGTCTGCCTATCACTTCTGCAACCACAACAGGAATGTCCGAGACTCAGTCCTGCAGATTCTGGTCAGTAAGAGGATATCTCTGCATAATGCATAGGTCAAACTTCTGTCATTTAAAGATAATGATGAATTTTAGTCTGCTGCCAATAAGAGGGCCTATAGTGTTTATCTGCTATACCACATGTAGTGGTCAGTCTCTTGTCAGTCAGGAGAGAGGCCTAATGATGTGCATGGATATGACGTCTCATAGAGACTGGTATGTTGGCTGCCAGTTGGAGCATACGTATGAGCATGCAGATACCAGTCGGTTTTTTTGTTTTTGTTTTTGTTATTTTTTTTTTTTGTTGGTCGTCAGAGGATAGTTATTAGACAGTGTGTAGAAGATAATCATTATAATATTATGTTTGGATGACCTATAGGGCCTGATCAAGAACTTCAGAAGGGAGGGGTTCCATGGAGGTTGCAGGTTTATTACCGCCACCCCCCCCCCCCACCCCCCTTCACACACACACAATACAGTGGGCAACGTCCCAGATGGGTGGGGGGAGTGATCCGAGTGGCAAAGCCCCCTTGAAGCTGACGAATTGTTGGAATTTAAGAGTGAAAATGTGGCCTCTCCTGGCATTAAAATAGTACATAATCAATAAAATTGAGTGCCATTGAAAGATAATTTTGGTTTCAAAGGATCCATCCACAGGTACATAACTTTTGCGTGGATTGTTGTCAGTTAGGGAGGGGAGAGAAGGGGAGAGTAAGGAATTATGTGTAAAAAGTTAAAAGGGAGCTTAATTGAATGTAATTATAGACATCTCGAGGTATCACCACGATGGCAGACCATCAGCCTGGACATCGTAGTTTTCATGTATTGCAGTGGGGACAGTGTAGTCTTTTACTGCACACCTAAATAAATTTGCACACATCATTTACGGTTAAGAGCTGAAGCCGGTATGGAAGACAAAGAATGGACGGAAGAGAACTATCGCTATTTTGACTATTTCTTTGTATTTTTTTTTTGTTTTTGTTTTTTTTTTTTGTTAAACTTCTTTGTTGACTGAAAGAAATAGATTTAAGTGAGGCATGTTGAGACTGCTCTGTCTTTTGTACAAGATACAGGAAAAAGTACTACTGCTGCTGCTATTAACACCATCACCACTACTACTACTACTACTACTACTACCACTACTGCTACTACTACTACTACTACTACTACTACTACTACTACTACTACTAATACCACTACCACTACTACTACCACTACCATTACCACCACTACTACTACTACTACTATTACTACTACTACTACTACTACTACTACTACTACTACTACTACTACTACTACTACTACTACTACTACTACTACTGATAATGATGCGGCTGCTTTCTTCCTCTACAAATACTACTTTACTATTACTGCTGCTGTTGTTGCTTTTCTACTACTACCAATGCTAATGTTTTTGTTTTTTCCTGACGCTTTCACATTTTCCATTGTAGCTTCCCTCTGTGATTTTAACAATGCTAGGATATTATTAATGGTAATATATGAAAATATTGCAAATAAAGACGATGGTGATGATGGTTATGTGTATTACAATAATAACTTGTACTTTTATGCTTGTGATGATGTTTATGATAACCATGATGCTGAGGAAAAGGAGGATGAGAACTAAAATAATGATGATGAGATGTTGATGAGAGATAATGATTTTTATCTATTATTGTTATTCAATTCATTTTCGCTCCATGTTTGAACAGAAAGACAACAAAGGTGTGATTATGGTGAATTTTTACAATGATTTTGTTACATGCTCGCCCAACGCTACACTGAGTGATGTTGCTGGTAAGCTCAACGTAGCAGTTTTGCATTGTGGTTGTTTCAATGTGAGAAACAATTTACAGGAAATTTTAAGAATTAGTCACAAATACAATTTCATCAAATGAATACAGTAAAACAAACACAGATGCTAATATGAAGCTACAAAGAAAGGTTTCATTTTCTCTTGTTTTGACTTAATATCAGTCATTTTAAGTCAGCGTTTTTTTTTTTTTGCTATGCATGTTGAGTTGATGTGTTTTAACAACATGTGCATCATTAAGACCCTAACACTTGTTTTTTTTTTGTTTTTTTGTTTAATTGGAAATGCACTACTTGTATATACTTTTTATATTTCAACCAAAGATCTTTGCCTCAACTTCTATCGAACTCAAAATGAATAAGCATTACTAAGAGCGCAATTCACATGGGAATGTTCCAGTTTTAGTGGACAGTTTTTTCAACTACCTCTGCTACAAATATCCAACAAAAATCATAAACTCAGGAATCAATGGAGAATTTGCAGCTAGGCCTTCACAAACTGTAAACAAAATTTTAAAATCAATAGAATCTGAGGAAAAACAAATGATTTGCGAAACATGAAATTCCTAGGGTTAATGAATTTATCATGCAACAATTATGCAATTACCTTTCTGTTTACAGTACAATATAACATGTTATTATTTGTAACATTGGACTTGCAAGTTATAATATGATTTATTGTATATTATTTTATTGGAATATTAATTCTCTCTCATTACTACGTGTCTTCTTATCGGCCAATTGTTTTATTGGATTAATAATCATACCAAGCCAAAGGAACGGTTGTGTGAGTTTTTACACTGACACTTCTCTGTTTCAGATCACATCGACTACATTAAAGATCTGATTGGAGTAGACTATGTAGGCATCGGAGGTGATTACGACGGTGTACCGAGGTCAGTTCTGGAATTTCTCGCCTGCTTTTTTTATTTCATTTACTTTTTTTTGCCATATCCCTGGGCAAACCAACTTTAATTTTTTATTTCCTTAATCCAAACACACATCTGTGGGTTTTTTTTTCATATATTGTTTCCTCGGCTTGCAAGAGGGTCAATTCATATCCAGTTTCTGTTGTTTTTTTTTGTTTTGTTTTGCTTTTTTTTATTATTATTTTTATGTTCAGCTTGCTATGAATCTTTCATAGTGAGATGATCAGGGGTTTCTGAGTACTGTCTCTGCTGGAAGTCAGTAAGGAGACTCTAACCCGAGACAGAAGATCCTTGGTCCAGCAGCTTACACTTACGTCAGTGCCCCCATGAGCTCCTTAAGACGTTTGAATTTAATTTCACATACACACATGCATACATGTTTTTCTTTTTTTTATTTCAGGGTAATTTTTTCTTCTTTTGTGAGTTTTAAACAAGTTTTGTTGTCAAAGGATACAATAAATGACATTTGTCAAAGGCCTTGGTATCAAATCTGTGGGCAGTTTTAAACAACATAAAGGAAATCTTGGCCAAGTTTACTCTGCAAAAGTGGTTTTAATTTATTTCAGTGTTATCTTTTATATTTCTTTTCCTTGAAGATTCAGACTCTCTTGGTAGTAAAGAAAATGCCCTTGTCGTATATGGTTCCTTATTCTCACCTTCTCTCTCAAACAATAAAATACAATCGTCTTGGTTTTTATCGAAACAGCAAAATCAGCAAACTTTCATGTTGTTTGAAGTTTACCAGGGTTGATTCGATTTCATCAGAACTCAACCTCATGAACTGAAAATTATTTCGCATTTCCATTACATCTCACTTTAAGTGGACCTCACGTATCCACTTTCCATTTCTACAGGGTGCCGGAGGGTTTAGAAGATGTCTCCAAATACCCGGATCTGTTTGCTGAACTCATCAGACGTGGCTGGAGTGAAGGTGACCTGGAAAAACTGGCTGGCAACAATTTGCTTAGGGTCTTCAGAGAGGTGGAGAAGGTAAGGGCTTTGGAATAAGAGAAATTAGAACGAGGGGAACACACATAATGAGTTTTGAAGAAGATAAGAGGTGAGGAGAAAGAGGGAGGTAGATGATAGAAGGTGGAGATGGGGTAAGAAAGAGAGATGAAACAGGAAAGGAGGGAGCAAAATAATATAAAATATATTGGGGAGAGGAACTCTAAAATCTGGGGCAAATCAAAGAGAGTTGTTGAGAAAAAGAGGGGAGAGGTATGTAAGGAAAGTAAAAAGAGAAAGAACAGAAAAAAAAAAAAGATAATTATAAAATATTGTTAAGTGTATGCATAAGTCTTGTTTAGTGTCGGCCTTTGGATAGAAGTTCCAGTAATGTGGGAGGTGGTTAAGTAGGCCTAATATTGTTTAAATTTTTCATTCTTTTGAACATTGGTAGTTAAATTGGAAGCATAAGTAGCTATTAAGCAATTTTTTTGTACACATTGACATTAACTGTTGGAATAATAGGAGAGACAGTGTTAAAAGAAGACGAGAGGTGTCATTTTTCACTGAGAATTTTTATTTTGATGGTGTACAGCTCTAGCCAGTTCAATCTTGTCTTGAAGTTTGGGTAAAAAGTTAGATGAATAAATTTTTTAAAATTTAATTGAACTTATCTACATTAGACAAGTAATTCCAATGTCAGATAATGCAGTGTAATTGAAAATACATGTATGACAATGCTTAGTCACCTTTGTGAAATATTACATATATTCAATAATTATTGTAATTAGATATCAAGGAAGCTCTGTTTACTCGTTAACCTCATCCACTATCTGTGCAGAGTTTAAAGCGTAACAAATTTAAAAAGTGTCGTTAGACTCTATGAAGGCTGCTCACAACAGCAGTACAGTGTTTGTTTCTTAATTAAACATTTCATGGGATAAATTTGAGGAGAAAAAGAACGGCATGCTTGGATAGAAGAAAGTATGTGGAGAGGATGGCATAATGAGGGAGAGAAGAGAATATTTTGAGACACTGGAGTTATAACACACAACTTTAATGCTCTATTTCCCTGTCTGTGTGTTTGTACACATGAATGTTCAGGTGAGGGACAGCATGGCCAGCCAGCCACCACAGGAGGAACTGATCAACAATAGCGCCTGGGTGAACTCTACTTGTAGGACCAGCTTTTAGACTGATACATTCATCATCCCTTGGCCATCATCATTTTCTCTGAATTCCATCTCAACAGGCGCATCATTTCCACAACTGTTTTCATCCTACACCTCTTGGCCATGTTACCTTTTTTCTATAGACCTCTCTCTTTTTCTTTACTTCAAAGTTTTTTCTTTTTCTGTTTTCTTTTTTTTTGTTGTTGTAATATGTAACCATTTATTATTTCAATGAATATGCCGATTTTTGCTGAATTCTTAACGCAATAATGAGCATAATTATATACACAAGGTTCTTATTGGTTTATTATTCGCATTTCTAGTATTCAAAGTTGATTCAATGTATCAAAAACGCAAGGGGTGGTTGAACTGCAGTTTCTTTTTCCTTTTTAATGCTTTTATTTATTTATTTTTTTAATCCAGAGGCGAGCACACACAGAACATGGTTAACGATTAGACAACAGACATGACCTAATAATATTTAGATACTTTTCTATGAAAAGTTTTGCTCTCTTAAAACAAGATTCCCATGTTTTATGGGTTTCATAACCTTTTTTTTTTTCCTTCTTTACTTGTATTGACTTTAACCATAGGGAGCGCACATCTTTGTTAAATTGATCTAGGATAACTAGTGAAATATCATTTGTCATGTCCTTCGACAGAAAGAGAAGATAACTTGGAAACTTGTTTAAATTTGTACCAGGCAGAGTTGTCAATCATATCATGAGTAAGACATCATGTCATGGAAATTATACCATGCTTTTTTATTCTAATTACAAGTTACAACAAATGGATGCCTTATAGTGTTTGTCATTAATAATATACTTCTGTATGATGTAATAAGGCCAACTTTACATTAATACATCGAGATTTGTGAATTTTTTCTAAGTTACATTTTTTTTTTTAGCAAATGGAAGATTTAGACTATGCCCTACTTTTTGTTTACATTCTTTTTGTGTATAAAAATTACAATATCAGCCTTATAGTGTGGCATCGAGATCTGTATATTTATTCTACGTTGACCTTGTTTTCGAATTTCGTGGTTAATTGGTAAACATTTGTGTTTATAATATTGTTGTGCACTATAATAATACTAGCTTTATATTATCGAGATTAAATCATTTATTCAAGAATGGATTAGCAATACTCGATTTTCCCATGATTGTGATCACTCATTTTGAGATGCAATGTCATAATGTATGATGACTTTCAATAAAGATACTAAAACAGACTGAAAAACAGACTATATTTGCACGCAGAACATTGCCAAATACCAGAGCAGTAAATTATGAGACCTTTACTCATCTGTGCATGCCTCAAACACACACATAAACATACACTCATGATAAAGGAGCATTTTTACACAGATTTTTACAGAAAAATCGTAAGCGTTTGCATGTTGGAAGACGCTGCACAATGGAACTCCATTGTGACAAAATAATAATCATAGCCATAATAATCATGATTGTAATGATGCACATGACATTGTGGTGATGGTGGTGGCTGTGATGATGATGATGGTGTTGGTGGTGGTGATGATGGCGATGGAGGTGATTGTGATGGGTGGCGGGGATGAAATTTTAATCAAGGAAAAGAAAACAAGGCGTGTGTTTGCTTAACTTATACACGTAAACATCTAGCATGGCCATCGCTAGCGCTATCTGCCTCTGGCTCGAAACCTGTATGAGGTAAATAGACAAATTATGTTTGATTGTCATATTGCTACTAATACTCACACTCATCTATCACTGTAATGAAATTAACATTTACTGCAAAGAAATGCAAGGAAAATTCGTGCTACAGCCTGCCTATTTTCAAAATGTAATGTGTATTAAGGCATGAAGTTTGATGGTATGCAGTATAAAGCTGTTCATTTCATATTGCGTAGTAAAAATGTATCCATCCCGTCACGATTTTTGAGGTGTGAAGAATAATAATATTCCCATTCTCAACATTGTGTTCTGATGCGGCTCAACTTCAAAATGACTACATCTACATGCTGAGCAAGCTTAGCAAGCAAAATCCTGATTGCTTTTTTTAAACAATCTGCATTGTGAAGTATTGTGTTGTTGCTTTCCTGGCCGCCGTATTTCTCCGGATCTTCATTTCTAGCTGTCCAGAGTGGACCCAGTAATACAGCTGTGGTCAAACCTCTCGTATAGAAATGTTGTATGGCCCTATCGACTGCGTCACATCCAACAAATGAATAAGTATTAATTCAATAAATGTATGAGCCTCCCGCCTTTTTTATATTTCTTTCTTTTGTTTGAGTGGCTATGGGGGATCAAGTTTTCGCATGAAAAAGAAACTTCCTATCAATTATTATATCCCATGTCCTGATACAAAGAAGGAGCTCCTAGTACCGAGTTGTTTTATTCTATGCACAGGCGAATATTCCCTTCCACGTCTTGTTTCTTCTTCTCCTCTCTCCCTCTCTCTCTCTCTCTGTCTCTGTGTGTGTGTGTGTGTGTGTGTGTATATATATATATATATATTGAGATTTAATCATTTATTCAAGAATGGATCAGCAATACTCGATTTTCCCATGATTGTGCTCACTCATTTTGAGATGCAATGTCATAATGTATGATGACTTTTAATAAAGATACTAAAACAGATTGAAAAACAGATTATGTTTGCACGCAGAACATTGCCAAATACCGGAGTAGTAAATTATGAGACCTTTACTCATCTGTGCATGCCTTAAAGGAGTATTTTTACACAGATTTTTACAGAAAAATCGTAATGCAAACGCTTACGATTTTTCTGTAAAAATCTGTTTGCATATTGGAAGACGCTGCACAATGGAACTCCATTGTAACAAAATAATAATCATACAATCATGATTGTAATGACGCACATGACATTGTGGTGATGGTGGTATATAAATAGGTCACACATTGGAGAGAGGGAAAAAGAGAAAGAGGAGCGACAAGAGAGTGGAAGGGAATTTTCGCCTCTGCATTCAATGAAATGACTCGGTACTTGAACATACAGCATGTTTAAGGGTTGCAGTTAACAGTTCATCTATCAACAGTTTAATCAACTCATAAATGTTTAAGTATGAGTTGATTAAACTTAAATATTTTTATCGTTTTACAGTTGCGGAATTAAAATACAAAATACATATTAAACATACATATATATATATATATATATATATATATATATATATATTATGAAACTCTTGGGGAGCGAGGCAGCAGGGAGTCTTTAGAGAAGAAACCCCCCTGACAGCAAGTGTTTCGACCCTGTAACTCCTGACACTCAAAGGGGGCCGGGCCACATCTAGGTCATGACTCCCAGACTCCCCTCCCTACTACCAAATTTTTTTTCCTTCTGGGTTGCTTGCCAGGGATTCGAACCCGCGTTTATCTGGCACCTAACCACTTCGGCCAACCGAATGCCCTGTCTTTAGGGGTTTTTAATCCTTATGAAGCAACCTTTCATTCCTTCTGCTCCATATCCAGCGAGAACTGTTCTCAGCTGTTTCGGCTAGTAGCCTTAAAGCTTTTATTCTCTTATTGCCACCTATGGAGAGTTTGCTTAGAAGACCATAGGCTGAAGAACCCACAAATCCTCTGGCGCCAATCTCTACTGGCATTACCTTAGCTTCGTAGCCATCCTTTTTTAGTTCTTTTGTCAAGTCCAGGTATTTTCCTTCCTTGAAGGCATGGGCCTCTTCCATTCTGCTTTCATAGGGGACAGCTAGTTCCACCATGATAATTTGTTGTGTTGAAGCAGAATGGATCACTATGTCAGGCCTTAATGCTGTCTTTCTGATAACATCAGGGTGTCTTTCCCATTCAGGGAGGTCTGCTGAAACCACCCAATCGTCGCAGCCGTCGAGCAGACCTTTTCTATGGATGTTTATTAGGATCGACCCTCCGTGCCATTTTTTGACTCCACCTTCTGTGGTGAATACTGTTGAGATTGTTGAAGAGGGGTGGATTTCCCCTTTAGCTGTGCTTATGACCGAGGCAAGTTCTTGAAGTACTCTGTTATGCCTCCACGTGTATCGCCCTTGTGAGAGCGCTACTTTGCACGAGTTCAGTATATGCTCTGCAGTTTGCCGACCTTGGCACAGTGGGCATGTAGGGTCGTCCTTCTTTCCCCATCACACCAGATTTGCGTTTGAGGGTAGGAGATCATAGACGGACCTGATGAGGAAGCTTATTCTCAGAGGCGCCATGTGCCAGATATCATTCCATGTTAAGGATCTCAAGTACCGAGTCATTTCATTGAATGCAGAGGCGAAAATTCCCTTCCACTCTCTTGTCACTCCTCTCTCTCTCTCTCTCTCTCTCTCTCTCTCTCTCTCTCTCTCTCTCTCTCTCTCTCTCTCGCTCGCTCGCTCTTCCCAACTTCCCATACACACACATCTCCGAGCACTTACAAATTAACAATACGCAGAGCAATCTGCAGTCAAACCTGAAAAAAGAATACATATACACGCAGCACTTTTACTTTTCTTGAAATCTGTACATGAAGCAAATGCAACGGAAATTTTGCCATAAAAAGGAAGAAAAAGGAGAAAGAAAGTATGCAAGGAAAGATGAATTGTGCGTGTAACTCTCTCAAACCACTTTTTCCAATCGCACTACTATACTATAGCATAAATGTGTAGATTGGCTCATGTAACTTAAAATCTCTGCCAAAGTTGCTGGAACTTCAAAAGTTTCATAAAAATTTGATGTTGTAAGACCTGACAGAATGTAAAACCTAAACAATGTGTATTAAAGGCGCAAAACATTTTTCTTTAAATTTACTATCCGTTTTCTATTTTAAAAAAAGATTTCGAGTTAGCCAAACGATATCTATGGTAAGCATATTAGAGGGGGGACTTTAAGAATCGGTGGTGAAGTATTGGTCAAGATGCTCATGCGAGAGTAAGGCAGCAGTGAGCATTCAGAGAAGAAATCGCCCCTTAAGCAAGTGTTTCGGCCCTGAACCTCTAATACTCTAAGGGGGCTGGGCCACACCAAGGTCATGACTCAACCGTGTTCCTTTGCTACCATTTTTTCTGAGCTCAAGCTAATAGATTTTGAACTCACAGCCTTTTTTTTTCTTTTCGAACTGTAGCGACTTTTCCCAACTTTCTATCGATTGTGCCAAGAATACATCCGATAGTTGGAGGAAACATTACCGATACTTATGAAGTAACCGCTCATTCCCTCTACCCCAGATCCATCGAGAGATTGGTATTTTCGGCATTCTCGCTTTGGTCCTTCTCTGGCCATTGATGGAGCGTTTGCTCAGATGGCTGTAGGCTGATTTTATAATAAATCCCCTAACGCTAATCTCTGTAGCCAATATCTGGGATTTGTATCCAGCTTTTTCCAGCTCTTCACTCAAGTCCATGCATTTTTTTTCCAATTAAGTATTATATAAATTTGCCACTTTCATTCTACTCTCGTATCGTACTGTTAGTTCGACCATGATGATTTGTCGAGGAATACTTGTATAGTATACGATGTCAGGCCTTATTCCTGCGTCTTGGATGACTTTACGATGTTTGTTCCATAATGTTTATTCTGTTCCTTTCCTAATTTGCTTTACTCAACTTTCTCTCTGCTCCTCCAAGGATAAACCTTTACCCTTGAAGAGAGCTGTCACAAGAATAGAATTGTGGGTCCGTGTTATCTCTCAGATTCCAGTCTCCCCCGAGACAGCACAACTGGAAGAGTGGTACTGAAATAAGTCAAAACAACCTTTACTGCTCGGTATGCTTTATTCAATAAGAACATTAATTATGACTTTCAGTAGGATTCAGAATACTTCTGCAAAGATAATATATATATTTTTGGGGGGTTTTTATTTCTGTACAATGCCAATATTATGGTTCCTGTAAAATAAGTGGTGAATAAAGCACAAAAGCATAATCGTAACATTAAATAAACTAAGCCGTATCGTTGACTTGCATATCTTTACAAATAAATCATTCCATAATTAATTATACTTAAAAGGTCACATATTAACATACACAGCATGTTTAAGGGTTGCAGTTAACAGTTCCAGTTCATCTATCAACAGTTTAATCAACTCATACTTAAATATTTTTATCGTTTTAGAGTTGCGGAATTAAAATACAAAATACATATTAAACAATCGGACTACAACCTTGATTGCACACAGAGGTAATAAACGTTATGTTTTGTTTTATAACTTTGATGAAGTGAGAGGGGACCAGGCCTTTAACGGAACCAGTACCATCTTCTGATTGTGACAGTGACTTGAAACAATATCTGAGGCGGGTCTAGCCTTCAGACATACTTCAAAAATAACAATCGACTTAATTACTACATTACCATAAGAAGATAAGCACAATTCGTTTGGCAATACAGCGTTACCTTATACTGTTAATCCTCACAAACTATTATCAATGGTTTCCAATGAAAATCAACAAAGCATAACAACAACACCAACAACGACGAAAACGACGACAACAACAACAGCAACAACAACAACATCATAAACAACATCATAAACAACAACAACAACAACAGCAGCAGCAGCAGCAACAACAACAACAACAACAACAACAACAACAACGAAAACAATAATAAGAACAAGAAGTTTATGCGTGCATTTTTTTTTAGGTATTATGATTTAATCATAACAATCTTAGAAATGCATGCATAAAAAATATCTGCCTAGGTCGATGAAGAAACGGTGCATAAATCCCAACAGCTCATGTTCTGTTTGCCTGTCCTGATAATGCTCACACTTCGCATCCTCATGCTTGTTTTGTCTCTTCCCTAACTTTCTAATTTTTTTTTTTCAATTTTAAATCAAAGATGTTGCGATTGCTTTCCTTTTCTTTCTTTCTTTTTCTTTTTTTTTTTTTGGGGGGGGGGGGGGGGGGG
>BLXT01002422.1:52380-79054 GCA_019648995.1 Plakobranchus ocellatus
TGTTGTGTTCATGCCTGAGCCTAGTTAATAATATTATTTAGCTTTCTCCATCTATTTCAATGTTTAAACACGTCATTCTGCAACTTTTATTGAAAATTTTCACACCAAATTTTATTGTTTTTTGTTGGTTTTTTTTTCAATTTGTGTACCTCCATAAGCCCCATGGATGGATACAGAGGGCAATTTTGTGGTGTCCGCTTTATTTTGCTGTCCTTGAATGCTAAAGCCCTTTCCTAAGTTGGTATCATAAGAATAAAACTGTTCATCGAGATTATTGTTGGGACAAAACTTCAAAATGCACTACATTGTATTATTTATCGAAAAAAAGTTGACATTTTGTTTTGTTTTTTCTAATTGTTTTATTCAATAATAAATATAATTAATTATTTTAACCAAAATACTACCAAATAAGCTCACCTTGACTTAATTGGTATGGATGAAAACGATACGATGTTAAAAATACTGGCAAGTCATCTGATGATGTTTGTAAACAATCACTGGCAATGTCGCAACTTCTCTCTAGGCCTACCGAAAGCTAGTCAAGAACAGGGGAGTTCGTGGTGGGTGATTCAGGTTTCTATTTTGGGACTTACACGTTTCGTTTAGTTTTGAAGGTGTATTTCATCTTGATTCATTCCTAAAATCCAAGATTCAGATCTAGATCGCCTTTCAACCAAGTGACAGGCTGCATTGATTAACATTGGTAAGCTATTTGTATTTCGCCCATTCTTTTTTTTTTTTTTTTACGATTAGATCATGTCAAGCTCTAATCTAGATCTAGAATCTAGATCTGGATCTACATCAACTTCACTGGGGGGCTATTTTAATGGTCTAGATCTAGATCTAGTTCTAGGTCTTGATTTTCTGCGAGAAATTAATATTATAATCTGGATCTAAATCTAGATCGGATTCAAGTCTAATAGGCCTAGATTTTCACATCAAATACTCTAAATAGTCCAGCTAGATCTGCAAGAAATAGATCTAGATCTAGATCTAGATGATGGTTTAAACTAAGTTTTAATGTAGGCCCTATAGCATTGTGTCATATTTGACGATATGGAGGAACAATAGGCCTACTAGGCCTAGTCATTTTAAACCTTTAAATTGAACAAATACCTGAAACTTAAGGTGTAAGCTATCAATTCATCTAGTTCTACCTGTTCTAAAGGTCTGTAAATAAAAGAGAAACTTAGATGGTATCCTAAAAAGATCTAAACCCTGGAAACAGATCATCAAATTATACAGAATCTAGCTAGAATTAGAACACTTATACTTATCAGATCCACATCTTACATTTCACATCAGAGCCTAGCTGTGAATTTTAAGATTTAAATCTCTAGAGATTTAAAATAAATTTTTAGATTGGCTGTGCCTATTCCCAACGGGTGTTAGGAATAGTAGAATTTGCTTATTTCCAACTGGTGTTGAAACTGTTAATAGCTGACTCAGACTTGCCAACTCAAGTTATATCCAAACCCCTGTTCAGAGTATTTTAGGGGTTTCAACTTGGGGTTTAAACAATTTAACGCATGGAGGGAAATATTAAATGCGATTCTTACAAAATTAAAAACCAGACTAATTTTACAATTGAATTGTTGTTCGATGTGTCTGCATCTAAGCAAAGACAAAAATCTGTGGCATTTTGCATGAGTTGCTTTTAAATCATTTAAATGTGTTTTCCATTTCTTATATTTGAAATTAACATGAATGCAGTTTGCAACCAGATCTTAATAATTTAAAATATATGCATTACGGTCTTGTCAGTTATTATTTTTTAGTCTAAGTTGCCTTGTTGCAAAGATAATTTGTAGGTTTTTCTTCTGAATTTGAATATTGACACTAGCCACTTCTAACTGCTGCCCTGTCTAGACTACTGAGGTGTTTCTATTAAATCTATATTTAAAAAAAAAGAACCCTGATTAGGTAAAAAATTGATAATAATTCTAGTTTAGATTTATAATTGCACTGATTGATTCATTAATGTTCATTGTTTATAAATTCATTCTAAAGTTTTTCCGTAATGTATTTATTATCAGATTTTAAAGCTTTTAGGTTAGATCTTCAGTTGCTTACTATACTAGGCCAATTAGTTCCATTTTTTATAATGCTGTTGCACCACATCAAATTAAGCAATAAAAAAAAAAAAACAGATCTTGCGCTCTAATAAACATTTCTTAATCTAGCCAAGGGTATCCTAGGGTGAATTACAATAGGCTCCAATTTTTTTCACAAAGTTATTTTCAAAAAGATGAGCTAAATCGCTGACACGCTGAACCAGTTTTTAGAGAGAAAAATGCAGTAATGTTGAACTGGCCTAGAGCCCAGAAACCAGCTGATGGGTGATAATGATGTTGCATGGCGACAAGGCAATCATTTAAGGTTTGAAGCCAATCCATGAAGATTGCCCCTAGTAGATCTTTATGCAGGGCAATTAATAAACCTATTCATTATCAGACATTCTAAATTTACTTATTCAATCTGAAGGGAAAACAATTTTCAGGGAAATTAAGGAGCTATTGTTGTATAAAAAAAAATGCTAGTATTTCAAAATTAGAGCTTAGCTTGTTCCCTCTTTTGCACTTTCTGCACTTTAATTGTACACCTACAACTACCTCTACAGCAACAAAATAACAATAACTTATTATTATCATTATGAAAGTATAAGTGGTAATATTAATATTTTAGTTATCCGTTAATTTCTTTTGTTTTAGAGACAATATAAAGTATTTCTTTACATTTTTTTGTCAAATTATGTGAGAGATCCAAGATATCAATGATTTCAGTGGCCTACAAGTTTGATTTGATTCCTTAGGTTTTATAACATCCAAATATAGCAGTGGTCTTACAATTCTTAAACGTTTAGTGTTCAGTAAATTCAAAGAGGAAAATAGGGGGCCTGAAAGAAGAGCGATTTAGAGAGAAGGGCAGAGGGCAGGACACAGTATGAATTGAAAGTAAAAAAAAATGAGCGAGAGCTAGAGGGGGTAACACTTAGTGTACTGGAACACTGCTTGTACTGAGGGTAGGATGGTGGAATTTTCTCCGCGTATATTTTTACAATTTGAGTTTATCGTATTCTTCTGTTGTTTTTCAGGGGCTTCTTTAATATTATAATAAAGTACAAATAAAGCTTGTCTCCTACCACTTGGGTTTCATGGTCAATATTTCCTACCGTAATATTTTGGCTACAAGGCAAAAATCAAATAAAATAGGATATATCCTGGTGTCATCCTTCAGTGGCTGATAAAGAAAAGGTGAAATCTGGAGGAAGGCGTGAATCAGACAGCTAGGTAGTTGCATACCAAAAGAAACACGGGTTGTGAATAAGCAAATTTGACTTCCCAACACCTGGTGGGAATAGGTAATTTGTACTACTCCCAACACAGTTGGGAGTAGACACTCCCTTTTAGACTGTGTCATTAGATTCTATTCAGAGCCAAAGAGACTAACATTTGAACAAAAATTGCAAAGGACTGGACTAGCTCTTTTATATTGCAAGCTCCTTTTAAATCTAAGACTAATTAAGGATATAGATGTTGTTGAGATAGTTGCCTGAGGCTGGACATTGCTACTTATAATATTCATAAAAATGGAATTTTTTAGTTCTGTGTGCACACAGATCTGAAGCTTTGCAATGAAGTGTTTTTTTGGTAACATCGTAATTGGGTTGTCTTAGAATCATCAAAAGGGTTTCATGTAGGTTTGATCAGATCCTATTAATGAGGCTGTGATAGATTAGAAGGTCATGTCTGTTGTTTATACTGAAAGACAAAATATTTTTATTACAAAGTCAAGAAAGTATCAATTTTGTTATTTTAAAAACTGGATTCTGTGTTCTTTTGGCCCAGCTCATAATGGGTTGTCATAAATTTTATTTGAGTGGGCTTGTTGGGATGAAAATAATCTGACCTAGAACTTTTGGTTTTGCTATTGGGTGTATAAAATATCCATCAAAATAAATTAACAAATTAGCTGTTTCGATATCATTGAAATAAAACGGAGAAGTGGAGCATATCCATTGCTTTAAAATAGTTGATCAATTGGCAAATTTTTAATCCTCTGAGATCTAAAAGTTTTATTGCTTTAAAAAATAAAAATATTTTAAATGATTTTTTTTTTTTACAATGTAGAGTAAAGAGTGTTTTCTGTCACTAAGATTTACCTGACAATTTTTGCAAGTTATGGCATTGCATCAAGAAGATCGCTGCCCGCCCCCTCGACCGACAGTCCCACCCTCACATTCACAGAACGGATCAAGTCATACACATAGCTCTTTGTCTCTCCCTGTGTACATAAAAACGTATGAAGATTTTCTCAAAGTCCATGACGCTGCCTACAAACTTGTAAATGCTGGTCTGGCAGCAGATGAGAGGGGGGAGGAAGATGTAGCAGAGGTCAGCTACAGAGATGGGTTTCAGTTGATGGACAGGTGTCTTCGGTGTGACCTGGGGAATGGGGAGCTGGTGAGAGTGATGTCTCCGCGGCATTTGGAGCAGGCTCAGGACATGCAGACCAAACTTAACAAAACTCGACAACAGGTAATCTACAGACTGAGAGACCTGGAGACAAGAAACTCACAGCTGAGGAATCATGGCCACACTCAAGCTGAGATGGGAGAGTTACAGGTGGGCTAAATTTTTATGGTAACAATAATTATAAATGTCTAAAACATCTAAATACAAAATACTTCTAAATGTTTGCCTACAAGTTGCACAAACTTTTGTAGCATTTAGTTGTGTGCACAATGAAGATACTATCTGAAAGATGAAAACTCTTCGTATAAAATGATCAGTCATCAGCTTATTTTCTTGAATCTATTATTTTATTCTGCATACTCTATAAAATTTAGTCTTCCTTATATTTTTTTCTTTGTGTTCCAAGCGTTGTTACAAACTCCTCACTAGTGTGGTCTTCTGCTCTTGTTAGTTTTTTTCTAGATTATTTTTGCAAGCAGTAATTTATGTCTGTCCAGGTTATCAAAATCTTTTGGTTTGGAAGGAAGAAGTTTTCACGAAAAGAGCTGTATTCAGACCATCAGTGCTATGGTCATGATGGAATTGGACTGGATCAACACTTGAACCTTAGAAAGAGATAGATCATCAAAACGCTCATAGATAAAAATTAGGCTAGTAAAAAGTAGTTTTCTGGTGCTTGTGATTCACCTCTGAATTTTCCTGCTGAAAACTTTATTAGATTCAATGTGTCTTAAGCCTATTTATTTTCTGTCACAGCATATTTTTTTTTCCAGTAGAACTATTATTTCATTTATGTATAGACCTGCATCTCGATTCATATTGTGAGACATCTGTACTTTTATTTGCTTATGGGTAAGGATTTTTTGTTGTTTCATTTTGTCCTCGCCACAAATATAAAATTTTGACTTTTACTTCCCACAATGCTTTGCTCCTCAATAAAGTCACCCCATTCCCCTGTGGGAGCATGTGCCCTCCCATCGTATGAGGAGGCTCTGTCAGATTCAGCATCCCAGCCTCCAGCTTATGATGAGGATGAACTCACAGCTCTGGGTGAAAGTTTAATGTTGGCTGAGGCCGGCACGACTGCTCCTCCGGCAAATGCGACTGAATTATTGAGGTGGGAAATTTTCTGAACTAAAGATTTTAGCATGGATTTATTATAGCATTATTTTTTGTATGTGTGTATAATTTGAAGGTTTTTTTGAATGTTGACTTTTCCTTGAAAACCTTTACTTATATACTTTTTAAAAAAAAATATTTTTGTTATAAATTTACACGTAATTATTTTTTATGTAATCTGAAATGTTTCAAAGTGCCAAGATATTAGGCTACTTACAAGAGTGAATAATGTATCCAGCTTCTGGCAAGTTAGAATCTGCTCTTTATATTAAGTGTAATATCTGAGGGAATTAGAATACAACCAAAATATTTTTTGTTGCTTCTCCGAATCTAGAGTGAAAATACTGAAATAGGTGAAAATCATTTTTATATTTGTAGCAAATTTTTTTACAAATTTCTACTTTCTTCGCTTGCCAGCATCCCTGATGGTGTCCAGATATTTTTCATCTCACCCAATGGTCTTGTGTCCGCCCCTTCATATCCAGCAGCGTTGCATATTGTGACTTTTGATAGGGAAGCAGGACAAGAACCGTCAGGACATACAGGGGCCCCACCTGCATTTTTATATGTGAGCTTTGTTTTTTTAACAGATTTTCTCAAAAATCTTTTTGTTTCATTTTTGTATAATATGTTTCATGCATTAAGTTTGTTCACAATTATTTGATTTGGAATTCTCTTCCTTGTTGTATCATTCACATGGACAACAGGATCATTTTGACTGCTTTGCTGTTATACAATTTTTCTTTCTCTTGCATGCTGAATTGGATTACCTTCATTCTAGTGCAGATCTAGATTTAAATTCATGTGCCATCTATGCATTTTCTAGAATAAAGATTAGTACCCTGTTTAGGTCTAAATCTTAAGAGAAACAAGATTCTTGTTTTATTTTGGTCAAATTTAACATGTTTACTCCAGATCTAAATATCTAGTGTTAAATTTTTAATATAGCTGTGCACAAACACACACGCACGCACACACGCACGCACACACGCACTCACTCACTCACTCACTCACTCACTCACTGTATGTACAATCAGCACTACAAAAATTAGATGGTTTCAAAGCTTAAAATTTCCATATGGCTGGAAAACCAATCCTTATCTGAGAAAGTCCAGTAAATATGGCTCTACTTGAAGAATATACAAAATAAAATTGTATTGTGTTGGTGACTACAACTTATAAGCTCATAAGAGCATTAAATTTTGGTATACAATGTATATACAGAGCATTAGTGGGATTTAGAAAAAATTCCATTGGGACCAGAGAACTGGCTTTATTCCAAGCAAGGTTGATAAAAACTGTAAAAAAATTATTTCAAATAAATATTTTGTTTTAGAGATTATTTTAAGGAAAACTTCCTGGATATTGTAATATTATAGTTGAATTTTAAATCTGTTATCTGTTACTTTAGAATCTCATTTTTTATGAATTACAATCATAAATCTTAAGTCATGGGCAACAGACAAGGGTAGCAATAACAACTTTATAAGGTTAACTGAGAATATGTATGAGTGGAGGAACATGATCGCCAATGTCTGTTCCAGACAAGGTACCTGATGATGATGATGACAATCACATTAATGATTATATTCTCTGTTGTGATTATTCCCAGTATGTTGTATATTTTTCGTAATAAGTTTACTTTTCTGTTGTGGTCAGGTTGGAGAATGGGTGTATCCTCTCATCCCAGGCACATCTCCATCCCTACACACCAGCTATGGTGCATACATCTTCCCTGATGTGACCACTGGACAATCAGGTAAGAGGGTTTTTTTAGCAAGGTATCTTTAGCTTAAGTGCCCTGAAAGTCATTTTGTTCCCAACTCCACAAGCAATGAAAACTGTTACAAATAATGCCTTTTTCAGGACATACAGGACATTCCTGTGTTTATGAGACCCAGTCACCGTTGCATTAGAGCACATCATCAAGTCTTATAGAGCCCGATCCCCATAAGAACGGGTCATGTTAAATCATCTCATCAGTCACATGTTTCTCAGCTGATTGAATTGTGCTTGAGGTGTATTTGAAATGGATCGTATGTAGAAAAGTCACCAAAGCTCAAGTTTGTAATGATAACCAACCATAAATGGTAGCTGTTTAGACAGAAGTCTTCGTGTCTTATTCGACCGGATCACGGCCAAACCGGTTGATCAAACTGCTCTCTCTTACAAACACGTAGATCTCATTTTGTGCATATCAACACTATTTACAGGATTATAAAAAAAACCTTAACTATCCTATCCCCGTGTAAATACAAATAGTTAACATTTGCTCTTACACTGAGTTGATAAATGCAAGAAACTGACTGAGTCGTTAATGCAAGGGACTGGAGTGGTACACAGTAATCAAAACTGTCCCAAGCCTGTTTTAGATCTTCCTGCCACAGAATTCAGCACCAAACAGTCAACTCATCTCTCCCTTATGACATGGGCTTTGACCTTGAAGGGCTTAAGGCAGACCCTTGAAAAACCTGGCTGACAACAGCCAAAACTACAAGTTAATCTCTCTCTCTATCTCTCTCTTTTTCTTTCTCTCTCTCTTTCTCTCTCTCTCTCTCTCTCTCTTTTTTTCTTTCTTTCTCTCTCTCTCTCTCTCTCTCTCTCTCTCTCTCTTTCTTTCTCTCTCCCTCTCCCCTTACTCTCTGTGTTGTTGTAGTATTAGTAGTGGTGGTGGTGGAAGAGATTTACATGCCATATAATTTTTTTTTCTTAGAAAGCAAGCAGGTCACATGGCAATGTTAAGTTGTTCCTGCAAGTTTATGAATCCAGTCTGTTGCAACCCAATGTTACCATTCTGCATATAAAGTGCATATATACTTCACTGTATCGTAGGTTCAGCTGTGGGTCTTATGTTACCTGAACAGGAGCCCGGTGTACGGCAACAGTTTGAGAATCTCATCAACAGGTTTACAGTTATGGGTTCAGAGGTCAGCGGGCATCAGGAACAGCCTGCCTCCGTCGCTGTTGAGACTGGCAGAGAGGTGAGAATATGATAACAACCAGCCACCTTATTGGCTCAGTGAACGCAGTAACGCACCTGACCAGTGGTAATGTCTTGAAGTTCAAGCCACACAATCTAATAAACAATGGTCTTCTCTATTTCCATTGACACTGGCTTAGATGCTACAGCTCAGAATTCAGACTTGTTGGAGGGTTGTTTTTTTAAATTAATCATCACAATTATTATCTTTGCAAACAAATTTTGCATTCATGCTGGGAGTTACGATTGTCCTCACTATTGATTGACTTGAAAAAGTAAAAGAGGCCATCGTTTGCTAAAACAATGGAGGAAAAAAAAAGAAAAAGAAGCATAAAAGTGTAAGTAGAAAAAGGTAAAAACCCAGGATTGAATGTATTGGATTGCTTGAATCTAAAAATTGAGATGTTTTGATTTTTTTTAACACACTCAGCTGAATGAAAGAAAAAAAATTGCCAGAGATAATGATTGAATATTCTAAGATAAGCCAAATATTTTGAAGGTGCTTCCAAAAGTTTAATATCGCTCAAAATATCCTGTGTGCGTTTCTGTCCTTGCTGTGTTTATAGTGAGCATCTATTGTTGATAAAAAGTTTTAACATGTTCTTCTAAAGAATTGAGTGAACACATCAGACAGGAGAACCAAGTAGCCAACTAAGATCAAGCTGATCTTTCCAATGGCATGCGGCTGCAAAAAAGAGGTTCAGAAACTAAAAATAACAAACGCAATATCAAGAGTTGCATTTACCATGAGGTCAAGGACATAAAGCTAAAACTCCCCACTTGTCTTCAATCATTTCTGTAATAATTAGCTATATAATGTTGCGATATCCTTCCATCTGATATGCTACAAAACCAATAAATATAAAGCTTGGGAACTGAAAGAAAAGATTTTTTTTTATGTTGGTCATCATTTGGATTTATTTTTTATTATTTTCTTTCAGGGTGAGGCAAGAGAAAATGAAGTTATAGAAGAAAAGGATACAGCTTCAAAAATATCAAAGGGCATCCTTGTTGGTAAAAAATAAGTGTTTGATCTGACATGTTGTACTTGTTTCCTTTAGTTAACAGTAGTTACCTTAGGCAAATGTTTTTTGTGGGAAGTTAAAGTAATTTCCATTTTGCAGGCATACAGCTGGTTTGTATTGGTTACAATGCTTATGTAGAATATTGTAATTTTTTAAGTTAGCCCAGCTATGTTTATATTCCTTCAGCTGCTGACTGGATAGCTTGGGGTGTCGGCAAAGGGGCTGAGAAAGCAGGAGAGTTGATGAGGGCAGGATCAGAACGTATTCGCCGTGGATCTGAGCCAGTGGTAGAGCATCGCAAGGTGGATCCACGAGTCCAGCAAGGAGTTCAGTATGCAAGGAAAGCTACCCATGGAGCTGTTAAAGTCACTGGCTATATTGGTAAGAGCGAACTTTGGTTTATTTCTACAAATATTAATTTTTGCTTACATAATTTCTTTATGATTATTTCATTCAAAAACAACAACAAAAAAAGCAGTGGTGGGGGTTGGTGACCTAAAGGCTAGCAGACCTTCCCTGAAATCTGCAGTGACCTTTGTGTCTGGAATTCAAGCTCAAAGCTCACCATCAATGCATTGGACTGATAATGAACTAGAAGGTTGAAATACCCTAGCAGTAAACAGGTTACTATGCAAACAAACACCTCATGCACCCCATATCCCAAATTGGTATATCATTACCCATTCCTTAGCATTGATCTTTGAAAGTAATCATTCTCATTTCCCATGGCACGTGCCTAACTTGAATCATTAGTATCGCAGTTTCATTGAGGTATTTTTTTTTATGAATGAAGATGTATTATAACAGCAAAGGTTTGTGGATTGGGGAGAGAGGTAATTATATATAGGTTTGTTATGACAAGGAACTTTGATACTCTCCTATGATGTTATCAGAAATACAGTGGACATCATGATAGTAACTTGATCTAATCTCAAACACTAACTTTCCAAATTAAGTATTTGCTAGAAGTATATTCACTGTACAAGAATAATCAATGACAAAGTTTACAAAGATTTTATTCCTTGCAAATTTTCCCAAAATGTATCATGTAGTTTGCAATGTGTATCAAAGAAGAATGTTGGCTTAAGTGATAGGTTTTAATATACGAATATTGGTCACAGATCTTGATACTTGCCTAAACCTTTTTTTTCAAGGAATCACCTTTTGCTGACTTTTCAGGGTTTTTTTCTTTACATACATTTGATAAACCCTCATAGAATGGAAATATACATTTTGTATCATTAATTTTTATTGTATTAGTTTTAATACCTTTGTTTCTTCATTGCATTAAAAGGGTCATTAAGGAAAAAATTCCTAATTACTGATGAAATTCAGTCTAGACATTCTTTTTTAATTGCCATTTATGCAATCCTCTAAATTTACTCACAGGCTACTTCACTCGCAACGTTTGCCTGAAAATTTTGTGGAAGGCTAAAATACCAATCCTGCAACTCCTGCGGATTCCAATTTCCGAATTTTTTTCACATATTAATTTCACAACAGTTACAGCATCTGTTAGCTTAGCCATTTAGCTTTCGAATGATATAGGCGAAGTTTGTTTCGGATGATTAGTACAAGCAGGAGAGCAATTTTACGACACCTCTAGCAGCTACCAGTTTGCGACTGATTTCTAGATGGAGTCTCATAGATTAAGACTATGATGAAAATTTAGATATTGATCGCATGGTGGGAAATGTATAAGATCCACATTATGAGCCCCCAAAGCGTAAAAAGGCCAAGTCTAGTCTCCCCAAAGGTAAAAGTCTAGTTTTCAGTGAGTTGAAGTGTCACAGCTGTGCAATATAGCTTGCACAGTACCTGGTAGTTCTTTATTTCTTATTATTGTATGACTTAAATATTAACTTGATTTAAGTGTATGAATTTTTTTTTCTGCTCTTGGCAGTGAACAAACTTGGGGAAGCGACTGTTGTGCTTGCAAAGCAGATAGCCCCCCATGTGCGGAGGCAAGGGGAAAAAGTCGTACCCAAGTCTCTTACAAAAGAGGACAGCACAGGAAAGTCCAAACTTGATGGTGTGGTCAAGGTGGCAGCATCAGGCCTGCAGGGTGAGAGGGGATCTGCTTCTTTTTGTCTGCTTCATGTTTCTCAAATGAAAGGATTAGTCAAGGAATAAATCAGTGTTTATAAAGAAAAGTACTGTTATCTTGGATCAAATGGATTAGTGATGTGCAGACATTTATACTGAATTACTTTTGCATGAACTTGTGGTGGACAAAACTTAATTGCTATCTCATTGTTATTACCATATTAAAAATAATAAGTAAAAGAACAAAAAAAAAATTGCATCACTGCGAGTATACATTTTTTCTTTTAATGACAGTGAGTTTTTAAAGTTATTCTTAAAGTGAAATTGATATCACCTCTAAAATTGCAAAGATGTAAAATGTCCTCAACTTTTTTCCCTTTCTAAATTCAGAAGTAGGTAAAGCATGGACCAGACCTGTCTAATCCCAGTTCTAGTGAAGTATGCATTTCATTGTCGGACCATTTCATTGTTTGTTACAAGGACATTTTTTTTCAATTTGCCTAACTTGTTTTATTCCAATTTGATTGTGTTAGGATTTGGTACAGTGTTTATGGGTCTCGAGCATGCAGCCAAGTCTCTCGGAAAAAGCCTGACTCAGGAGACAGTTCAGGTTGTCACCCACAAGTAAGTAACTTTTAAAGACAAAAAAATGAGCAAATAAAGAAAAATAATCAAACTTGCAGTTTGTGAATCTCATTACATGGTAAATAATAAGAATATTATATGTTGACCTAAAGGCTCTAAAAAGTATAGCAGCATTCATGTGCTCCATTAGAATGTTTGTGCAAACACGGAATGAGAAGAGTGGGATGTTTTGAAAGTAATAGAAAAACTTACTTTAACTTACTCGAGGCTAACCAGGCAAAAATTGCCAGCATCCTTTTCAATCCAGGCTTGCAAATGTTGTAGGAATGGTCTCAAGCCGTGCAGTAACCTTTCATTTCATTTCATGAGAAGTTGTTAGGGAATTGGGCAAGAACTTTTCACGTTATTGAAAATTGAAGGCATTCGATTCTATTGGTCTGTGTATTGTTGATAGTTGCACTTTCTCAGCACAACTGTTTGACAATGCCTGCAAGAAAAACAAACATTTTTGAAACTTTTAAAGACTAAAATGAGTCTAGCAGCTCTGAAGATGATCTTGAAGGGGATGAGAATCCTGATTTTGTAGCAGACGGAAGCCCCAGTGATGATTCTGATGATGAGTTGAGCAGTTCTAGATAGAGATTTAGATCTTAAGTTTTTAGACTTATGTTGTCCACAGCTAGGTCTAGTTCAACGGGGAAAATCTTGTGAAGCAGCTAGATCTACACCTGTTGGAAAATCTTGTAGATCTTATAGCGTAGATGACGAAATTTTTTTCAAAAAGCAACAAAGTGCATAAGAATTTTTTTTTATAATTAATAATAAGATTTGTTGGACAACTGATACAGCATCAAACACCAATTTACATTTAAAAAACCAATAACAGATGATGCCTCTATGTTTTTTTGTTTCTTTTTGTACTTATTTAGATCTGCGTAATGTGTAAAAATGGTGTCAATATCATATTAGGAAGTATCTTTTCCAAATTTTTTAAACTTCCCCCCAAAACTCCCAGTCTCTTGTGTATTTAGACCCGTTAAAGGCCCAGTCTCGTGTGAGTTAACCTTCTTTATCAGTGGCAAATTTGTAGAGTTTCAATCTTGGCAGTAATGTGTAAGCTTTTATATTATCATTCTAACTCTTAAAAAAGGTGCCCTTGACTAGTTTTGTTTTGTTCTGTTTTGTTATTAATCCTATAAAGGTGAGCTAAGCAAGTTCTTTAATTTGATGACATTGACTCACTCTCGGCAGGTATGGAGATGAAGCTGGTGCCTTGACAGAGAACACCATGTATGCTGCAGGCAATGTAGCCATGGCAGCTTACAATGTGGATAACATAGGGATCAAAGCCGTGGCCAAACGCACTGCAAAAGAGACAGGCAAGGCTGTGCTTCACGACCTGCACAATGAGAAACAAGCGAAAGGAGGAAAGGATGGGCAAACAAGACAACCTCCTGACTATGGTAGTTCTGGTGATACTGGCAGGAAGCATCGCTGACAGGTCCCGACACTCTCAATCCTCGGCAGATCAAACGAAAGTGATAACTCCTCAACATCTGTTGCAAACAAATGCTGTGTTGTAGAGCAGACAATCAAATAATAGTCATCGAAAATGTTCAATGTATGCATCGTCATTCTGCATTCAAGCTTCAACATCAGATATAAATGGCGGACAATTTTCTCTGGGATGAACTGCGAACTGCTTGGAAGAGGCAAAAGCATTTGGTCTTTCATTTTGATTTTCTCTTTCTTCCTATCCTTTTTTTACAGTTGACTAGATTATTCAGTCCTTGAACAATCTGTGGCCGAATGATTTTTTTCTTCTTCCCTACTCATAAATTTGCTGACAAATTTTTTGTTTTCGCATTTCATAGTTGTGATGAACATTTAATTATACATTGCTATTCATAGAAATCTAATATCTGTTGATAACTTATTGGGCAGTTCTTAATTTAAAGGCTGCAATTTGATTCTATGAAATTGGGCTCATTTGAAACAATATTTTTTTTCTATAATGAAGTGTCCATTTCATGTATGTTTTAAATATGTGATATTTTATTCATGTAGATTTGAACAATTCTATTGATTTGCATCAAAAATTTGCCTCTAAAATCAAAGTATTATTCTCCTCATTTTTAATTTTTAATGTAAGATTTTAAACCATTTTTTTTAATGAAATCTGCAAACACAATTTAAAAAATTCAATTGTTGAAAATTAATTTTTGTCCATTGTTATCAGAGGTAAACAAAAATTATCTTAAGCATTGGTTTTCTTGCTGCAGACTTAATGTGTATTTAATTGAGCTAATTGGCTAAACTTGGCTACTTTTTTGTTTGACTTTAAAAAAATGTAAAACCTATCAAATATAGAGGTGTTATTGTTTTGTTTTTCATTCTGCTGCTAAAATTGTTATAGGTGGAGGGATTAACACTCTCTGTTACAATCAATAACTGTCAATCAGTCGAGTAACTCTTGATTTCATCAATCACTGTTGAACTGAACACCATATTTTTGAAATTCTGAAATTAAATAGGAAAAAAATGATCTTTAAAAATTTTCTTGTTTTTTGGCCAGTATCTGTGTCAAATGACCATTGTTTTTTTTGTTGTTGTTGTTGTTTTTTTTTCTAAATGATTTATGTATGCCATTGAAATGTCAAATTTTTAAGCTGTTTCCATCATCAAACCATTGCAGGGGACTCACTGATTCTCAAATATTTGCAACTTTTGCTGACAGAGCCATTTTTTTTTTTCTTTGATCAAAAAACAGCCAGCCATTGTGTTTGCCCAACTATTAGATCCAACTTTTCATAGCTGGCCAAGAACCAAGGCAATTTATTTGTATATCTTCATTATGTGTAATGTTATAATCATGGTCTTAAAAACTTCTGAAGGTAGAGCTATTTAAGCTTGAGAAGTGGATGGTTGTGCAGTGGAAAATCTGATAAAACATGGGTTTTTTGTCTTGCTTCAAATAATTTTTCAGAAGGAAATGAAGATCGGCCATTTGTTTTCCACTTTTGAACTTTTTTGATATGTCATTGGACCCGATTATGTTTGACACACCCAGAAAGTGTAAATGCAGTGGATGTCTACATGGAAATTGTTAAATACTGACTTTACAGATGTGAATGATGATTTCAAATAAAAAAGGGAAATAATTATTTTCGAAAATGGAAAAAAAAAAAGAAACGGAATAAATTTATAAACTAAGTTACATATGGAAAAAGGTGAGAATAACAATAAGCATATACAGTTGCTTTTTCTACCGATTTTGAGATAATTTGCCTCTTACTTTGTAGAGGTTGTGTGTTTTTAGTTTCCGTCTTACGGCATTTGTGAAAATTAGTGAGCTCAGTGGTTCTGCAACAAAAGTCCTAAAATTATGATTTCATAAAACCGAAATTCATGTAAAACATAAGTTTTCAGGGAAGGGTGTTTGTTGGGTTTCATCCTAAATGTAGATTTAAAGCAAAAAAAAGATCCCTTTTTTAACATGGTTTTAGTATGCCTGTGTCCAAAATGCAGCATTGTGAACTTATATGCAAAGCTCAGCAAAATAAATACTGTATGCACTATAATTGTTTTATGGTGCAGTGTATTGTTTACAACGTAATTAAGGTATATAAACTATACATTATCAACTATCAAACAAGATAGAATAAAAAATTGACTGTACTTTGTATAGAATCTCCATCTTGCCCCAGGAATCCTCAATAATGTAGATTTTTCTGATTTGATATAATCCTTGATTTTTGTACCGAAGAAAAAAAAATTGAGGTTTCACTCCATGATACAGATTTAATAACTAGCGATACAGTGCTTCATTTGGCTGTGGCAGAAATATTATTGGGTTTGCTCAGGAAAAATAGAAGGATAAAATTATTATTTTCTATGGATCATAGTAATTATATGTCTCTATATTCACACTCACAGCTAACATTTTACTGGGCAAGAATGCAAAAGAGCTGAAGGTAGACAAAGAATGATTTTGCAGTTGGTAGAAAAAGGATAAGATTTTTTTTTTACTTATGATTCTGTTGTATCGTGACTTTTTAAAATTTTTTGTACAGTCCTAATAATATTAGGAATCGTGTAAAAAGATTTTTTTTTTGCCAGTTATAAAAAGAAAGTATCTAAATAGCTATGCTATGCATGTTAATCATTTATTTATGATTGCCAAAGATTTACCAATGCCAAAAATATCTTAAGAAGTTACTCTAATTAAATAATAAATCACTTAAGAAACACGCTATTTATAACAATTTCTAAGGCAACCTTCAGTCTACTTTTGTTTAAACCTATTTATAATAGTCACGCATTTTTACATGACTTTACATTTTTTAGTTCTGATTTGACTTAACAATTGAAGAAAAGCCTCAAATACGAGGGCGGGCTGATAATTAAGTTCCGTTTGCTAATAACTCAGTCGATTTTCTTCACATTGACCTAAAATTTCATACATATACTCTCGAACCATTTTTCTAGGCTTAACTAGAACAACAAGTTTGTGTGACGTCATTTGTACTCATAATGCAGTGACACGCAACATGTGATGGGGTAGCCATGTTTATGAGACAATGGCGACGTCCAATGACCTTCTCAACAAACAGCACTCTGTTTTCGAGATTTTGGCAGCTGAGGGATGTTCTGCTGCAAATATTCATACAAGAATGAAGACAGTTTATGGTGAAATGGGTATTTCAGACTGTGCAGTTCGCAAATGGGTGAGAATTTTTAAAGGGGAAGACCCCAGAGAGACAATTCTGCGTGATCGAAAGCGTTCGGGTAGGCCCCTTTCCGCATCAGTCACGGCTCATCGAGAGAAAGTTGATTGCATGATTAGAGCAAATTGAAGGGTCAAACAAAAGGAAATTGCCAATGCAGTAGGTATTTTGAAAGAACGAGTGCACCTATTGTCAAAACTGTACTGGGTTATTGAAAAGTCTCTGCCCGTTGGGTCCCAAGACAGCTCACTGTAGAGATGAAAGCACAGAGAAAGGACATGTGTACTCAACTCTTAGAGCTTTCAACTGCCTTCATTCTTGCATGAATATTTGCAGCAGAACATCCCTCAGCTGCCAAAAACTCGATAACAGAGCGCTGTTTGATGAGAAGGTCATTGGAAGTCGCCATTGTCTCATAAACATGGCTACCCCATCACGTGTTGCGCATCACTGCATTTTGAGTACAATTGACGTCACACAAACTTGTTGTTCTAGTTAAGCCTAGAAAAATGGTTCCAGAGTATATGTATGAAATTTTAGGTCGATGTGACGAACATCGACTGAGTTATTAGCAAACGGAACTTAATTATCAGCCTGCCCTCGTAGTAACAGAAAATAACTGAATCAAAATTTAAAGGTCCTTGCTCAATGCTATGCTAGGGAAAGTTAATCATAAATCATTAATCAATCAATATGTTTCTGGCTGCCTAGTGCTTTGATGCTAAGTTTTTAAGTCATAATTGTTTAACTAATATGTAACATTATGTGTTTTGAAACCCTTGATATATTCTTCTGTTGATGCTCATATGTAATGCAAATAAAAAGCACTATTAATGTACGCTCTGATAAATACGTGTGAATATTATTTTTGATCTGTCATTTGTTTGACAGGAATGTGCCTGATGTGCTGCCGCAGCCATTTAAAGAACAGTATTGGCAAGCCTACCTGTCATTCAGCTTTTTATACAATCATGAAAAAAATCATTTTACCCTCTCCTGCTTCATGACAGGTCTGTTAAGCATCTTTGACATGTAGGTGTTGATCAATGAAACTGCTACATTTATGCAAACCAACAGTGTTGACCATTTTTGAGTTACATAATATGCACGATACTGTCTTTTAAATGGAAATAGCAATTGCTTTTCAGCCACTGGTAACCAAAATAAACACATTGTAACATTCTCTGTGATCCAGCAGCAAAAAAAAATTTTCACAATGCCGAGACTGGGCGGCTCGGTGTGTTTATCTCATAGCCTCCTGGAGAGCTGATCAGTAAATTGGTGAAAATCACATGAGCATGAGAAGCCTTTAACGTTATGCGACTCAAATAACTTTCTTAGGTCTATAAATCTACTTCTGCAATCTTTTACTCTTTCATCTTTTACAGTCTTGCACTCGTCTGGTGTTAGTTACAAGCCCGAGTATTTTTCAGCTTTAATGCGGGAATTTTTTTTAATGGGATGAAAATGTCCAGGGATCTTTTATAATACTTCTAGAATGAAAAAAAAAAAGATGAGACACTCCGCAACTTCACATTCATGGGTAATGGTAGATTTAAAAAGCATCACTGTGAAAAAGCAGAAATTTCTTGTCTACAATATTGCAACACACACACATGTGTGTGCATGTATCCAGCGCGCGCACACATTAAAAAATTAAACAGAAAACTGTCATTCCCATCCTCTGCATTCATAATGTTCGTCATCATCATGTTTCAATCTTGATGGTCGACTATCCAGTGCTACTCTCTTTTCATATTGCCAGTTTAAAAATTGTAACACCAACAGCAAGTCTGTTTGTTTTTTTAACCGGCTTTTCATCAAAGTTAAGTTTTTGGATAAAGTTTTTAGTTTCACAATATGTATTCCAATTATATCTCAATATTTCATTTTTAAACCTATTAATTCTGTGTGTTCTTTACCATTAAAGGAATGAAAATCCGAGGCTTTCTGGTATATAATCAATCATCACAATATAGAAAAACTCCTTGATTTGTGGATAAATTCACTCCCATCACAAGTTGACCACCTAGGCTTTCTGGTATACAATCAATCATCACAATATAGAAACACTCTTTGATTTGTGGATAAATTCACTCCCTCACAAGTTGACCACCTAGGCTTTCTGGTATACAATCAATCATCAAAACATTGAAGCAATCTTTGATCCGTGGAGGTTAAAATTCAGACTGCAGTCTCAACAGTTTATACCAACCAGACAATATGTATGGTTTAAAGTCTTGGTGGTCTGTGAAAATCTAATGTCTTTGATTGAAAGTGTACTTTTTTAAGTTTAAATTTTCTTCAGGTTCAGAGTTTCTAGTTTCAATACCTGCACTTGCTTTCATGAGATGAGATTTGGGGAGCATTGTTAAGCCTTAATGTATGATCATGAAAATCACAGAACTTTAAACTTTTAGCAATTTAATTAATCAAAATTTCCTTCATACAACAAGAACCAAGCATACTTGTGATTTCACTAGTCATATTGTTTCGACTCGCTTAAAAAGATCCCCTTCAAGGAAGAGAATATCAAAACTAGAATTACAGTAAGCCAGATAATACAAAATAAATCAGGAACAGGCAGGAAATGTTTTGAATTATGTAAAGTATTTATTAATTGTAAACTTTTCAAACTTGAGATATCTGTGATATATAGAAAAAAGGAGCAGCAATGATAAAACTTTACAAAACTCTCAACAGTATAACAGTAAAGATAACTATAGTAATAAAAAAGTAACTTTATAAGATTAAAAGAAAAGCATTTGTTCACTGTTTACAAACAAAAGGTAGACAGTATAACTTTAAAAATAAACAGATATACTGTAAAATTTTCAAATTTTCCAAA
Organism: Plakobranchus ocellatus; assembly: GCA_019648995.1. Taxonomy (NCBI): domain Eukaryota; kingdom Metazoa; phylum Mollusca; class Gastropoda; family Plakobranchidae; genus Plakobranchus; species Plakobranchus ocellatus. The sequence continues at coordinate 72,186 of BLXT01002422.1, forward strand.
AATAACTCATATATATGTAAATAGGAATAGAGGCATGGCACCAATTTGCAAGATGGCACAGTTACATGTGCTTAAAGTGTTGAAGGTGTAACAAATAAGAAAAAAACAAAATCTCATCCAATCCAAATCTCAATAAAATCTAAACAAAGCCTAAAACACTTGACACAATAGGCTTTTTTTTCACTTTTGTTGTATTAAATTCAAACTCAAAATCTGAAGATAACTGGACACGAAACTCTGACTTGAAGCCAATATAGCCATGGATGCCACTACATTTGTTTTTCCTCTCAGTATTACTGTACATTATCAAGCCTAGCTAACTTGTAAAAACAGGACCCACTCTACACTAAAGCTGATGTTTGCCTCATTCAGGTGTAATATGCAGCAATAGCTGAAGTGGTGAATTTTTTTAATTAGTAAAAAAGCTGAATAAATTGATATCTATAATAAATTAATTCAATGAACAGTGGAAACTGTATTTTAGAATCCTTAACTTAAAAAAAAAAAGTTTATGGGTTTATCATTTCTATAAAAAACAACCAACTGTTGATTCCACAAATCCAAATTTGAGCCATTTTTTTTGTGTGTGTTTATTTAGGAAAGTAGCGATTGCACTGCTAGTGCTACTAAAGAGATTGCTTTTCTAGTCTTGAAACAACAAAGTTAAATTATAAAGTTAAATTGTGTCAGCCTGAAGGAAAAAATTGCACAAATCTGCTTCAGAAAATACTCTTTTTCTTAGAAAGATATAAATCAAATAATCCTGACCGGTAGGTTTCCAAAAAAAATTTTTTCTTGATAATTTAACATCTCTCATTGTTCATATAAATGTTGTCACAATATGCTGTGATCTCAGGCTTTTGGGCCATCTCTCAGGTCAGAAGGCTGGTGATGGGGCTGGAGCCTTTGACAGGAGGATCTCTGCAGATCCTAGGATGGGTTTGCTATCCACTGTGCCACCCATGCCTCCCAAGCCCAATGATAATCATTTCAGAGGCCCGGATGTGTAATACAAGTTTACTTCAGGTAAAGCAAAATAATTTTATATGATTGGTGTATGTGCAAGTCTGTTTCCATGGATAAAAAAGGAGAGGTCAATACTCACACAAAAAAAAGGGTTCAGAGCGTAAGAACTACGGAGCCAATTATAGCAAAAGCTATATATACAAAAACTTATGAATGAGATCTTTGAAATTCTGAGAATAAAATGAGTTTTGAGAAAAAGTTCCTAACTTATGCAAGGAATGATTCATAGCAAAAGCGACATATGGTTATTTCAATTACACCATTTTGTTCATTCTGTGTCTTTGTTGTGATTTTCAAAATCTATCCCCAAAGTGGGAGCAGGTTACATATGGCCCTTGGAAAAAAAATGTTGATTTCAGACTGAATATGTTTAATCTTAAAAAAAAAAAAAGTCTTTTTTTTTTTTTTATTTGAAATATATCCATATTGCATTACCAAGGCCCCCTTTAAGTAGTGAGGGAATATATAGGTACTGTTGTCTTACCTTACACCTATAGTAAAAGCACATTGTGCCTAACTTCTACTACACTCAATAGCATGCTATTCAAAAGACAAAGTGCACAAAATGCATGCCTCTCTACCCTACCACAGGAAAAATAATTAGAAAGTGACCATTGTTACCACACTGAACTTTAATTTTGAAATCTTGAATAAACTTTAAGCAAGCCGATTACAATAGCTATAATAGTGCCTTGCTTGATGGACACAGTATGAAAGTTGTCTACTTTGCAGTAGCCTTTCTGTGCTGTATGAATTTATCAACCACAGAGGCCAAAACATCCAAGGGCACAGCTCCACATGACAGAATGCAGTGATGAAACTCCCGAATGTCAAACGCAGAGCCTGTTATAAATATGATTAAAAATTAGAAAGTCATTTTACTATTGCAGCAAACCAAATGTCACAGCACGTCTGAAACAAAAACAGTAAAAGTTGGAAAAGAGGGCAGAGACATGAATGGAAAAGTATCAGATAAAGAGACTACATGCCAGAAACAAGTTTTGAAAACAGAATTTTAATATTGCACAAAAACTATCTTGAGTGAATATCATTATGCATCACAATCTACACCTCAAAGAATGTGTACATTACAGTGTATGGGACATCAACAAAAAAAAAAGGAATAGAAAAGAAAAGTGAAGTGAGTCCTATGCTTGGCCCATGCCAAAGGCAACCAGGAGTTGGGTCCTGATTGTTCTTGGTTTACATAACATTCTGAGCAAATCTATATTAATTCTTTAAACAGTTGGTTTTTTTCCCTTTAAAATTCTTTGGTTTTTCTCCTCAATGAAAAATTATGGGAACTGACTCTTTTTATGCAGCCAATTTTAACTCAAAAGCAAATCTCTTTCTTATGCAAACATAAAAAAAATGTTTACCGGGAGTGAAGGAAGTGTAAAGACTTCGCCCAAGTCCTTCTTGACTTGAAGATCATTCTGGCGCAATTAATGTGACTGGTTGAACGAATGTTTGTAAGAGGCAGAGAGCAGCTTTGACGGGCCGGGGTATAGAGATGAGTCCTGATGCTTTCCTTCTATTTAGTCAATAAAAGTTATTCTTGCATCCACACATGCTTTCCTAGCATTTCCTTCATATCGATTTTTTTGGGCTCCTCGTTACTTTTAAATGATCTATCAGAATAAGATTTAATGAAACTGTTTCCTGTATTTTCTTCATTACCCATTATTCTTCTCTTCAATACTTCAAAGAGAAAAAAAAGCGAGAAATCAAAAAAAAAAGTTTTACTAGGGTAGGTCAACTCTGGAAACTTAGCACAAAAGGCAAAAAAGGGGTCAAAGTAAGAACTTAAATAAAATAACATGATTTTGTCCCTTTTTTCTCCCTTATCAGCCTCTCACCTTTTCCACTCGATGCACATACATAGTTGATAACAAAAACCTGGAGGCTACAACTGGGGTAAGGCCTAGACTAACATGAAGGCTATCAACTGAGCTATTTCTTCTCTTTGCAACCAGTTTGCTATTCCTTACTTCTAGACCTAATATTTCCCTCTCTCTCTCTCACCCAGTCACAAGTTTGAGTCCTGCAAGTGAACCAGCGATGATAACCCTCACAACATGCTCAAGCAGTACACAATGCTGTGACAAACTCATTACACACTTTGCCTAGCCAAATTTACCTTATCAAGAACGGATTGCACCCTGTCAATCAGCATTCACATTCTCATAGACTTCTGCTGGTATGAGCTATACTATGTATTATCCATCTTGATCTTTCTGAATCTGAGTATGTTCAGACTGCATGTTAGTTTAAGGATCCTACACTAAAAGGTTCATTTCTGTCCCTCTCAAGAAAAGCAAACAAAAATTGGCACGGTTGGAAATGTACATAATTTCCAATAATTTGGAAATATGTAAAACCATTTATCGTGGTAAAATGGGAAAATGTTCAAAATTAAAATGCCAAAAAAAAAAACCAAAAAAAAAACCCCATTTACTTAATCCAGTTTCTCGATAAAAAATTATCAAGTTATGTTTAAGCTGAAAGACAACCAAACTTTGTCATAAATAAGACAAGAAAATAAGAAAGAAATTTACCGAGTTCTTTCTCTGCTTTCCGTCGCAGTTCCCAGATCTTTAGTTCACCAATTTTGTACGCACACGCCTAAAGGAAAACAAGAGCATGACAGAATGATTGCCAAAAGTGAACTGTAAAGAAGATAAAGTTAAAGCAATTAACGAAATGTATTTCTGAGCACATAAAACTACTACTTTCTTACATGAGTTGACATGTTAATTGTCAATACCTTATTTTTCCCCCCTTAATTTGTTATCCTGATGTTTATATAAATGGGACAGAAGGACAAACAGCATGGCAAGAAGGAGAAATGAAGAGAAAAAGAGGTAAGAGAGGAAGAAAAGAAAGATTTGGGTGCAGCTTCTCTAAAATCTCATGATCAATGGAATAGTAACACACATTTAAAAAATAGCCCTTCATTAATATATATAGCTACAGTGTTCTACGAGTTTTGGTGAAATAAGGATAAGGATCGATTGATTCTGTGCCAACATATATCTTCAAACTTCTTTCCAAAAATAAACAAAAGAAGGAGAGAAAAAAAAAACCCATGAAACAAAGATTAATACTTTGCTACCAGGCAAAATTTTTGAAATTTTACTGATGTCTCCAGACATAATATAAAATTATGATTTATTTTATACAAAACAAAAAGAGTTTTTCGTCCACTGCATCAAAATGATTGAAAAAAAAAAAGGCACAGCCTTTTTCTTTTGAGAGAAGTGGACTTGTGGGCCACATTAGTAGTAATTTCTACCATTCTTTTTGGAAACATGAGGAGGGGGGGAAAGAAGAGTGGAAAAACCTTTGTAAGCTCAATCAAGTAACAATCATTCAACTGAACATGAAGGGGTTTCACCAAATCTCCTCCATAATCAACATTCAAACATTCATCACGATATGTAGATCAAGACTGATTTGTTCTGATTTTCCTCACCTGCCCTGGCCATGTGATGTATCTTTCTACCTCGTTTTCCAGCTCAGAGGGCGGACTCAGACAATTGTCCAACATAAACTGTAAAGCTTTGTCTTTGCTCCAGCTAAAGGAAAAAAAAAAAAAAGATGGTAAAAGGGATGAATTTCAAAAAATGCTCACATAGCAATCATGCACACAAGCCTACTGGAAATATTTGGCCTCAGGAATTTTGATGTACTAATGAAAACAATCACCTACAGACACAATACTTGATTACCTTAGAACATCCAGTAAATTCAATTAATTATTAAAAATTTTAAACATTTTAAAATGTTTAAAAAATTATGCCTGCAGAGGCTACAGTTTTTTCACAGATTTGGGCACAGTTTCACAAATTTATTTTTCTATGGCCATTAAAAAAGAATGTTTATTTTGTGGTAGCATTACACATTTTACAAAAAGCAAAAGCAATAAATGTTTATATAAAATTATTTCAATGAGATGGGCAATGACGGGCACAACTACTTTACCCAAAGGCATGAAGGCCTGTGTCCACCACCAGTCGGGCAGCACGAAACATTTCAAATCCATATCTAGCCAACCTGAGCAACAAGAAATTATTAGAGTTATACAAAAAAAAATCGTTAAAAAAAAAGCTGGCACCATTCATTTGAAATAGACGCAACTTTTTTTTTTTTCATAAGTTAAATTTAAAACAGTGTCAATGATGTAAGCATGATGTTTAAATGTTAACCATTCAATCAAAAGATCCTGGGTTTGAATCCTAGCTGTACTGTGATTGTATCCTCAGGACATGTGCTTTAGATAGTTTCCACAGCCCAACCATAGATAAAAACCCTTGATGAAATGAAGGGCTTTGTATTGCACATTTAGAAGCAATACAATAATGCCTGTAAGGGGAAAGGCATATGAGAGCCCTCCTGACCTATTCTGTGGAACAAATGCTACAAAAATAACAACCTCCACACCATGTAGAGATACAGAAATGTGGCTGTTCCTGAAAGTTGGCACTTTAAACAAAAATTATCACTTTGGTTGAGAGAAACAGCTCAGAAACAGAGGTGAAATGCCTGGAACTGTTCATGAATTTTGAGATTTTTTGTTCTTCAGTAAATGTACATTCTACATAGCGCAGGCTATATGCATCATCTGTACAAAAAAAATTAGTCATGAAAGCATTACGACCAAATTACTGTCATACAGTTTACTGCACAATATGATATCTATTTGCTTTAAAAAAAAGGAAAATTTAGAAAAGTCAGTTCAAAAATAAGTTATAAATATGCCTATGAGGAAATTAACATCAAAATTTAAAATCCCATAACAAAAGATTTTAAGTTCAGCCTTCATCTGTGCCAGCCAATATTTTGAAACAATTCATTAAATCATCTGAGCAAAAACAATAAAAAGTTACAAGTTAACACATCAATATTTCTACAAGTTCATACTCACAGCTCAAGGCTATTCTCGTACAATCCCAGCTCCTCTCCAAGTGCTTCAGAGTAAAGACCCCAGCCCTGTAAAGCGAGAGAATCAATGTGTTAGGAAAAAACAATTCAGCTACTTCAATCAGCAGGATCTATCTTTGGCTTCCAGGGCCAAGAATTGTTTGAGTAGAGGGGGGGTGTGATTTTGAGGTTTGGTCCTACTAAAACATTTGCCTCCTGGATCTTTGGCCTATTCTTACACTATGACATATTTCAGACTGGCCAGAGGCAGACAGAAACTAGCTGCTTTTACTGCTATTCACTACTGGTGAAGCGAGCAGGCTTTATAAGATTGATTAATGCAAGCTCTCATTCAATATCTCTGTTATCCTTAGATGTGCATTTATCAAAAATTATTAACAAATGCTTTGTTGGGAGGCCCTCCAAAAATTAAGTTTTCAAAAATTTTACTTAATTTTATTCTCAAAATTACTGTGGCTGTTTGAACCAAATTAAACTCATATGAAAGAAAGTTGTGCTCACCTCCACATAACCAGTATTGAATGAAAATTTCATTGGTGACAAATAGTACTTGCTGTCTTCAGAATATCTGCGGAAATCTGGCAAATGAGTGGCTGCAAGAGCATAAATGCCCTGACGAAAAACAAACTTTTTTACTAAAAAAAAAAAACAAAATTAAAATATAGCTGATTCTTGACATAGACTATAAATTACAAAATAAATTATAGAAGCAGTTGCTTGGTGAAAAGGAAAACAAAGAAGTCAAAGCATGATTTGCTTTCAAACTCAGATGTCTGAATCACGATTGTACTCAATGCATATTGATAACTGATATCATCAGGGTGTCCAGGGAAGTCAGGTCTTGAAAAATCCTACCATAATTTTAAAAATCCTACCATTATCACGGCCTAAAAACAGTC
>BLXT01002422.1:121665-132849 GCA_019648995.1 Plakobranchus ocellatus
CCCCCCCCCCCCCCTCAGACCAAAGAAAAAAATTGTGTATCAACGATCAATGAACGAGTAAATAAATTCAACATGTATTCCAACACATTCAAATTGTACATTCTGCTACTGATGATTCTTTGTAAAGAGGTTATCCCCTTCTACAATGACAAATGATAATGCACCTCTTTGAGACAAACAAAAGTGGAAAAAAAACCTACCAGACACATATTTTTGCCTTCTTACTCTTAATTGCCTTCTTGTAAAAAGGTAGAATTTTTTACATTGCCCAAAACAACGTATTTCTATCCTGTAAAAGTCTTAAAACTAGTCCCAGTGACTCACATGTGACACTTTTAAGATGAAAGAAAAGCTTTTTAAGCCTCTAAGCATGAGATAAATTAATAAATAAATACATAAATAAACAAATAAATAAATACATTTTTAAAAAATTAATAAATTATTTCATTCAAATATAAATAAATAAATAAGTAAATAAAATAGAGAGGTGAAAGCTGAGGTAAAAATTGAGAGAATACATAATAATGATTCCCTTGGTATATAATGTAATTTCCATCTTAAAACGGTGGGCCCATGTCCAAAAAGATTTTTTTTTCCTTTGGTTCTTTTTCTGAAAAATGAAAACCCCAGTTATTATCTTGGCTTAGAACAGTAATATCTCTAACCAGTTTGCCTATTGGAAGTTTATTATAAGCATCTACTACTTGCTACGTGATGTCAATGATTTAAAATGTAACATGAGTAAGTTGTGACCCATTAAAACTGATCTTGAGACATATTATGCATTTGATAGATCATTTTTTTAAACATCTTACCCATTTCATAGTTCTTTAGACTTTTAAAGTGAAGGCTAAAGTTAGAGGTAATTTTCTTTAATTGACTGTATCAAAAGGGCTGTACATATATTTAACAATAAGCTCCCAGAAACTCATCCTAGTTTTTACTACAGCTTTATGTCATTAAGAAGTAGAAAAAAAAGATCTGGGAAGAACATGAAAGGTGAAAAGGAAAAAAAAATCTAAAAATTGAACATGTCATATTCTCGGCTCATTTTTAAAGTCACAATAAGCGTTTCTGTCTTTGAATCCCACTTGGCTTTGCCATTTTTATGGTCCACAGGATGTGGTAAGTGAAGTCCCAGTTTGCTGGAAAAAAACATTGACATTTTTTAATTAATTAGGTCCATAATTTCTTTACAAATCAATTAAAATGGAAGTGTTGAGAGCAGCCAAGTGCACATGCTTATGGCTCATGGAGCAATTGTTACAGTAAAGTCCACAAACTTGGATCCAATAAATTAGAATTTACAATTAATTCGAAGTTGATTCATTTAAACAACATTTTTTTTTCTATTTCAGCTGTAATCACAATTTTCAATCTGATCAAAGTCTGAGTGAGGGTTCTTCCAAACTCATCTCATAGATTTCTTGCACATAACTTTGCAAACAATTACTTTTCCTGTTATAATATTGGCACAAAAGAAGGTTCTGAATAGCAGAGATGTGTATGTGTGTTTGTGTGTGTCCATGCAGGGAAAGAGCTCGGGGAGTGGAATCTGGACTGAGACATGAATTAGAATCATGCTCTTTTATTTTAACCAAAAGAGAAGGGGGGGGGGGGTTGTTTGTGGTTCTGCAAACTGCAATCATTCATTAGTTGATTGATCTAGTTTAAAGCCATCAATTGCTTATCATGAATAACAGTGGAACAGATGGGAATGTGTTGGGACTTTAGGGAGAGAGTTTGTGTGATCAAAGAATGTCTGTCACAAATAAGCCACATCTATCAATAAAAGACCTCTCCACTATTATTATTATACAACAGAAAGAGTGCTCAGGCACCAATATTGTTTAGGCCTGTCTTCAGGTGACTTTCTCATGATAATGGAACATAGAGCAAAATTTCTTTACTTAAATTACATTACATTTTCAAACTTAAATTGTACCTGCATTGTTGTCTGCCATTTGGAAAAAAATATTGATAAAATAGATTTTTTCTCCTCTGTATTGTACTTGGAATTTAAAATCCTGCAAATGACTTTGAAATAACTGGTCCTAACTTATTACTAGTCACAGGGCTTTATAAACATGACTCAAGCCCACACTAGTATTTTGGATCTGCCTAAATGGCAGATAGGAAAGAACTGTAGATGACAAATAAACACAACTTGCTCATACTTTTTTGATACTGGCTACTTTTGCAAAATTCATAGTAGTATATCTTATATATCTTATCTTATATTGTTTGTTGATGCTTTTTTTGTTGTTTAAATTTCAAAATGGTTTTTCTGAAATCATTTATCAGTATTCAAAATAAATATGATTAGAGTCAATGTTTATTCACTTACTATTTTGGTGTCCTGCAATCCAGGAATTTGGCCTTCACATCTAATTCAACATCTGACATTTTGGAGTCTGGCAATTTGATTTTTATCTATAAAAGAAACAAAAGAGAGAGAGATAGAGATAGAGTTAGAGAGATAGATAGATAGAGAGAGAGAGAGAGAGAGAGAGAGAGAGAGAGAGAGAGAGAGAGAGAGAGAGAGAGAGAGAGAGTGAAAATATACTTCTACCAATGAGGCACAAAAGTTGGTTTTTTTTTTATTTCAAAATGATCATCATCATCATTAACCCTTCTCTATTAGTGGATTAGCGGAGAATAGGTATCTTATAAAGTATATATCTGAGTTTGCCTGTCCTATGCTGTCTGCTCTAATTCTTTCCAAGTCTCGCTCATTCCTTTCATCTTTCCTCTGTCTTACATTTTCTTGCTTTAGAAAATGCTTGGAGTGAGCATTTCTCAAACAATAAACATAATTTTCAGATGTGGAGTTTTCAGATGCTCAAGTGGGAAAAATGTATGTAGTTGAAAAGTTTTACTAGTAGGTTCTTAAAATAAGCTTATATGAAAATTTTAGATATATATAAAGTTTGAAGCACATTTGCTAAAAATTGATTTCTTAAAAGGGCAAGCATGTTTTGGGAAGGAACTATGTGACATAAAATTTTGTTTTTGACTATCTCCACTAAAAACCAACAGAAACACATTCTTGCAAATTCATGGACTTTGACTCTGGAAGCATGAAAATTGTTTCCAATGTTTTCTCCAAATTTAAAACAAGTTTTAAGTCTATCAAAGGCTGACAAAGGAGGGACCAACATTGACAATACAAGAGAGATGATTTGATGTCCTTACCGTCATATTCTCACAACTGGCTGTCATTGGGGTTTTGTTGCCCATTTGAAGAAATATATCCTCACTGGTCACAGACTGGCTATACAGAATATCATACCTACAGAGAAACACATTCATTGTTTAAGATGGTGCTGACATAGAAATGCCCTGTGTATTTGAAAATTAAAAGCAACCATGTTGTAAAACAGTTAGAGAAAACTATGCTTTCACGGCAGATTTATTATTGATAGAGTTAAAAAATGTTCATAAAATTTTCTCATTTTTTTCCAAGATTTAATATCCAACTAAGCCTGGGAAAATCCTCAACATAGTCCAGCTTATGAGTATCCCAATATTGTGATTACAAGTATAATTAACTTCCTCATATATATATACACATAAAATCTATTTTGAAAAAAAATTTTAACCACTATAATAAAAAAAAAAAAATATTGTTTTATCACGAAAATGAAAAAAAAAGGAAGAATGTATTCATGAGAGTTAAAACCTTGAATATGACATAATATGAATCCATAAATCTTACAGAATTGTCTTTGCAAATTATTAACATAAAAGAGGAAACAATATAAAATAATTGACAGAAAAAATGACTTTTGTGAACTCATGTGTGGGAAACTCAGATGTGGTATAATTCTATATGGGGGACAATCTCAAAAACTGAGATAAAAAGTTGTAATGGTGGTGTTGGGTGGGCCCCAGTTATTCATACAAAGCATATTTTCAGAATATATATAAAAAAAATAACATCACATAATTGCAACTTACTCTGGCTGTGGTCTTGGATCATACAACTGATCGTATTCAGCCCCCTCAGGAACCTCTGCCTCTGACCAGATGTCTTTACTGTCAATTACAGGCTCAGCTGCAGAGACAATTTATTTTAGTTTCAATTTTCTATGCAGTCTCTAATGATACACAAAGTATGTCCAAAATCATACATCTTATGAACAAAATATGAAATAGATACAATTGCAAAAGCAAGAACTTCAAAGGAAGGATCAAAAACGATTAAAATGAACATATTAGTAAATACAAAATACGACTCGATATTTTTACCGCTGCCAAATTTTCTTTTACTGCCAAATCACTCTGGCAGCAATGTATGTAAGAGAAAAATTCAGCTTCAAATCTAGACTATTAAAGCCTGTACAAAATTCTTAGTGTACCAGAACTCAGAACCATCCAAACTTGTAGCGTCAAGTTTCAGCATCTAGAAGGTGTCTGATATTTAATTAAATTTTATTGCAAACTAATTTTTTTTTTCTTTTTTAATTTCATATTTTTTTTTGCCATCAACTCTTCAATCTGCTCAACATTGATGAAATTCCAGTACCTTTACCACTGACGTCTGACCCTTTTGCTGGACCAATGTTGCCTGGTCCCATGCTTGAAGCTGTGCCTGAAATTGGCTGGACAAAGAATATAAAAAAAAATATTTATCTTACTCTCTCTGTCTTCCTGATACAAATCACAACAAGAATAAATCACTCATATTAATAAAACTGATTGGCATTCAATGAGCATTTGTAAATTTTGCAGATTTATCAGATAATGATAAAAGATTCAACCCAAAGGTTTCATCAGGCTATGCATTCAAAATATCAACAGCAGCAATAGCCATGCTGTAGAAATGATTGAAACAATACGATTTATTGCACCTGAAGCATTTGTAAAAATAACAACTATTTATAAAGATGTATGAAAATGATGAAACAAAATCACCAAATAAAGCAACTTTCACTTCTTTCAGTTCATTTGGTGATACAAGAATTTTAATCATTTTTTTTCCTGATAAGACCTTGAAGAAACTTAGCCTAAATGAAATAAAGAACTTTTATATTATTTATGTTTCTCAAACTTGTGTTTCCTACATTAGGTACATATTATGGCAGAAAATCTTATGGTACAATTACTTTTCTGCTTCCTTGAAAGAAATAATAGAAGTTTGGTTTTAGGCCCTGATTATGTCATTAAAAAATTTTATGATATTGTACTGGTTTGACATACTGAATCTTAAATAACCTGAAGTTAATTGGTTCTAATACTTCACAATCATTTACAGTTTGATTTCTTTTTTTTAATTTGGATACTGCGATAGGGAATCAAAGAGAAGATATTTTGAATTTTACGATCTTTTTTCTGTTCAATCTTGTTTCATATTAAAATCTTTAAATGTTTCAATTACAATTATCAATAAAATAGTAAAATTTGTTTATTAAAAATTTGTGTTTTTATCAATTACACATAGATGCTCTTATTTGTTTTCAACTCAAGTTTTTATTTGAAATAAACTGATGGGTTACTGACCTTATCATCATCTCCATCTGACTCATCATCCTCTGTCTTAAACAAATCTACGACTGCAGCAATTTGTGTTGGATTTAATTCCATTCTTTGCAAAGGATGGGCTCCCTGAAAATTTGGAGACAAAAAGTCTTCCTCAAACTGTTGAAAAAAAAAATAAATAAAAGCACTCGCATGCAGACAAGCAAGAGGGAAAAATAAAAATAAAGCTTTAAACCTAGGACAACTATTCCATATAATGTACATAGATAGGAAAAGATAATCCCTAGTTTTGAAACAATTCATAATCATTAAAGCAACAATACCACTCATGATCTCTTTTCATATGAGACCTTTGATTTTGGTCAGATCTACTTTAGAGATATTTTTGGCACAAAATAGTTGTAAATCAAGAAGAATCTAAAATTAAATCAATAGATAGTAAAACTAAATTTAGAATTTAAGCAAATAGCAGCGGTTATGAGTCTGCATTAATTAGATGTGAGAAAAATATACAAATACTAAACTCTTGCAAAATAAGTTGAACAATCTTTACAATGCTCTTTCAGTCAAAGAAAATTAATTAAAATAGTAAAAGAACATAACCAACAACTTATTAATTTAGAGTTGAGCAATAGTAAAAGAACATAACCAACAACTTATTAATTTAGAGTTGAGCAACAAAGTGTATACATTAAAATGTGTTTTCAGCTTTAGAATTCTTGAGAAAAAGAAATGATACTATTATAGCCTTAAAGGATACAAGCCAAATTATTGTGAATGTGGGATATTATTTTTCATAATTATAAGAACAAATAAAAAATCTGTTAAATAAGAAGATATTCCTATATTCCTATAAAGCGCTTATATGATGAGCTCACACTGATCAAGTTTGAACTTTTGGATCACACACTTTGTGTACTTTTCAGATTTTTATCTAGTTCTTCACATCTCAAGATAGATAATCTTGCTGTAATCAAATCTAAATTCTAGGTCTGATTTTGATTCACAAGTTGTCAACAATTATGACATAATTTGGCACAATAATCGAATTCCGTTTTAGCAAGATATACTCTAAGGGAGGATCTCTGCACTGGATAACTACTTCCAAGTAGTTAAAGAGAGTATTGTTAGGAAGCCAAATAATAAAGATGTTTTTTTCTACTTACAGGTGGGGAAAATATAATTATAAACTCTATTTTTGGACGAAATCATTTATTATTGTTGATAAATTGGATATAATAATAGATACGAAGTGTAAAACACTTTATGAAGCAAAAAAATTGTACGGGGAAAGGCCTAATGACTTCTAGACTCAGCTTTATCAGCTTCCAACGAAATGATGAGGTCGCAGGCATAAAATTGTGTGGAAGTGTATCTAGTACTATTTACAATATGACTTGGCCTGCGACCCTTCATTTCGTCGGTAGCCTATGAAGGTAGATCTAGAAGTCGTTGGGCCTGTAACAAATCGGATTATTTACAAATCCCGATTTTCAATAAAAAGAAAAAACTGCTCTAAAATGATAAAAAGAGTCCATACAAAAACCGCTGAAACTGGTTGTTGACACTTGACAACAAGAATTTGTGGTAGTTTTTGAGAGTACCTTCCCTTCTAAACGTACACTCCGTTACCGCTATAAATCGGTTTAATATACTATGTAATAATCCGAACCAAACATTTCCTCCATTGGGGTTTTCTCAAAAAGCTTTAGGCTTTAGTTTGCAGAATTAACCTAGTTCTCCTTACCTACGGGGTACCGGTACATAATTGACCCGTATTTTAATTCTTCCAAAAAAGCTTGAATTAAAGAGCTAACTCATTATTGTCAACAGTCCAGCGTGTTCATCTAGAAGCCTCTCTGGCACAATAATATATTATACTCAGTATGTTTATCATAATTATTTTACATATTTGCTCTCTTGTGTCCAAGAAGATATGAGCGTGTTGTGTCAAGATCATTGCCTGCAAAAATTAGATCGTTATTATATAAATGTGAATGTTGAAGCATTTCTCAAGTTCTGTCAGTGAATAATGTGCATAGGCCTACAAATACACAATATATGTATATAATTCCTACATCGGGTAACAGAAAAAAAACATTCCCGCACCATAAAAATGGTTGTCTCACAAATCTCTTCAGCACTAATATGAATGAAAGAGTTTGTCAAAAGATGTGCGTGGATGAGGAGAAAAGAGGGAGTAAAACGATTCTTAAGTTTCAAAGGGGACTGAGGGACAAAAAAAAAAGGAAACTGACATCTTGAAGTTTTAGCTTAAATGAAAACCAATCAATCATCTATAGATGAAATACATAAGCTGGCCCAAAGATCTTCACTTCTTGCTAGTATTCACCCATTTAGACAATTGATTGACATTTATTAACCTTGGATTATAATTTTGATTTTCTACTAGGCCTAATCAATGAATAAATCAAAGTTTATTGGCAAATATTTACATTCTTGACTTATTTATATGACAAATAACCAAGCAACCAATGGGTCAGTCTTTATTGTTTCCAGACCAGTCAGCGTCTTCAATCCTAATTTTTTAATCCTAATTCCTATCAATCAAATAAACAAGTGGATTAATCATTTTTTCTGGCTCTCCGCGTGTTTCTCTCTCTTTCTCTCTCTCTCTCTCTCTCTCTCTCTCTCTCTCTCTTTCTCTCCTCATTCAGTCTTTGCCATCCACTCCATCCTACTCCTCTCCCTCTGCTGATTCTCTTACTTCCATTTCTCTATTGATCTGCATATATATTATAAAGTAAACAACATGACACCAGGATGTACTGCATGTATTTTTTTGTGATGGACTGGAATTCTAGCCCGCCACCAACGCTTTGGCAAAGGCATCATAAAAGCCTAAGATCACATTTGAGCGATCGGGCTTTTTGCATGAAATCAAGAACAGAATGTTATGAGTTTTCTGTATTTTTCCCCCATCCATAAATACTTTACACCTCTGCTCTGTATTTCCTTCCTGTTCACTATCGCCCAACATGTTCTGCCTTGACAAAAAAGAAGAAGAAGAAAAAAGAACTCCAACAAAGACAAATGAGTTTGTCTATCAAAATACAAATCAAATTTCTTTTACTCACCGAGTACGTACAGCTACACCCTCTGTATATACTTATATTTATGCACATGTATTGTAAGTAATAAATAGCTTGTTTAGCTTATTTAGTCTTCCACTCATCGGTGGTCTCAGGTTTTTTTTTACCCTCGGCGGAAAAGGGCGTTGGTGGCGGGTTCGAATGCTCGACAGATTCCTGTAGATTTAAGAGATAATTTGCCAGTTAATACAACAGTTACTGTAGCAAACTATTACAGAAATAAGTTTCATGGCATCAACGACCGGTACTTTCAGCACAGAAACGGGACTGAAGAAACCCTGCATCCTTTCTCCTTTTATCTTTACGTTGACTATCGACAGCATCATGAAGACATGCATGCTAGTCGGCGAGAGGACAAGGATTCAGTGGACACAACTACAGCATTTGACTGCTGATGACCTGACCTATGACCTATGACATAATTAGCAGCAAAAAATAGCATACAAACAAATAAATAAATAAATAAATAAAATTAAGATTTGGTTCATATCTCTTTCAAGTCAGGCCTCAAGTTCATCCAAGTAAAACGAAGATCATAAAGATCTAAAACATATTTTTGTGCTAGATGTAGCCTACGAAGAAGTATCATCGACAAGCAAGATGGGACCAAAACGGATGTCAAGACAAGGGTTGGAAAAACAGGAAAAGTTCATTCAGTTGTAAAAACAGATACGTTTGTAAATCAAAAAGCTTTGAGCTAGACACACATATATATATATACATTTTCAACAAAAATATCAAAATTGCCCTCCTCTGAATGAAGAAAAAAAAATGAAATCAATCAAATAAAATCATTATCATGTTTGCCAATAGCTGCCCACAAAAGATCTTTAGCAATGTACACCCGAACGCAAAGAGAAAAGACAATTTGTGGGGGAAAAATGGGGGGAAAAAAGGTTCTAAAGAAAAGGGTGGAGACAGATTGTTCATACTTTGAGGAAACTAAAATAAAACATGACTCAACCAATGAAGCCACACAAAATTGAGAAATGAGGAAAACCAAAGAACACGTGAAGAATACATTTATATAATATATATATTACAAGGAGAGCACTAAACCATTGAGAAGCCTGACCTGACATTACAACATGTCATGTACAGTTGGGACTTTTCAAAAGTACACTTTGCCACTCATTACTGTGCTGAAATTTATTTAAATCGTCTCGGTGGAAAATTTATTCTCTTCTTGTTAAAAAACCAACAGCTGCTCTTGTTACATATATTCATTAAACTTTAAAAAGACTCATCACTAATTTACATGGGAAAGAACATAAAATTTTAGAAGCAACTAAAACTTATCAAGGGCGTGGAAAGCTTTCAAAGAACGAATTTTTAGCATTCTATAAATATATATGTTATCGAAATCCACAAGTTGATGTAGGTCTATCAATTCAAAGAATTGACCTACGAGTTTGTATCAGTCTCACATAAAATGGTTTTAGCATATGTGATCTGGCTATACTACATTCATTGACATAAAATAAAATTTTTTTTCTAATACATTAAAGAAATGCCACTCGTGTGGTTTTATGTAATTTTTTCCCCTTGTCTTAGCAGGCAAAAAGAAAAAAAAACAACGGGAAAAGCCATTGAGAAGTGCGCAGTCAAAGCCCTATCAAGGCATCGCTGATGTTTCTTAATTTTTGTTCTCTTTCTTTTTTGTTAAAAACTATCGATTTCCCGCTTTCCTTCTGGAACAGACTGTTTTTTTTTTCCATTTCAATTTACGCAAAGTTTCTCAATTCTTGACAGAGAGGGAGTGAAGGTTCATGCTTGCATAAAATTCCGAAATTCGCGTTTCTTTTTTGTTTTGTTTTGTTTTGTTTTGTTGTTGGTTTTTTTTACATTATGAGACATAACATAAATTATATTCAGCGCACAGATTAAGAGAAAATGAAATTTTTGCATACTTTTAGCTCTTTAACTAAGAACAGGAATATTTTTAAAAAAAAATTTTTAAGTCGAGTGTTTGTAGATAGTTTTGATACCTAGTGTAATTCACCGACAGCAAAACTAATAACCACGAGTTAGGTACCGTCATTATTATGATGATAACGACAGCTGAGCTGAAAACGATGACGGTGATTGCTGTGGTGTGATCGATGATGGGAGTGATGCAATGATGATTATGAAGATGATGAGTATCGTAATAACGACATGAATATCAGGTGAAGTGCTGATAATAACGATTCTGTTAAGAAGAGAGAGATGATGATGACATTTGAGGAAGTAACCATGATTAAGGAGATATTTCAGATAATGACAGTAAAGATGGTGATTAGAATAATATGATGATAATGAAGTGGAAGATAATGATGGCGATAATAATATATGCCGACGACGAAGAGGGTCATGTTTCTGAGTATGATGAAGATGATTAAGGTGATAAGGGTAGTTATGATGATTATAATGACACACTGCTCATTATGATGGTAATTATAAAAGCATGAAATATGAATGACGATATTGATGGTGACGATTAATAAAAGAAAAAAAAAAAGAAAGAAAGAAACAGTCATGGTTGCGATTGAAAAAATAAAACTATTTTAAGCTTCATAGATACAAAAGCTATTAACAAAAAAAAAAAAAA
>BLXT01002422.1:153534-168829 GCA_019648995.1 Plakobranchus ocellatus
AAAAACGATAAACAAAAAAAAAACATCACCTTTCGAAACATACAAATCAGATCTAAGCTTTCAGGCAAAAAAAAAAAAAAAAATTCATGAAGCTTCATTTGCTAAAATAAATATTCTCTTTTTATCTTACAACAATAGGGAAATAATTGAAAGAACAACATTTGTGATCAACAAAATCGTAATGCAACAATGATTTAAAAAGCAATAAAGGCTAAGAAACATTCATAAACTCTTATTTCCAGGAAAAATTTTTGGCAAGCTTTTACATTATAATATTGCATATGTGCAAAAGAAATGTAAAAGGCTTTTGAATCAGAGCATAATCCAAGTAATTATGTGGGCCTCTTCCCATGTATTAGAGCTCTTTAATAGCATTAATATTTTATCCAAACTGAAAACTATCAACCCTAAAAAAATACATGTTTTACAAGATGTTACATCTGTGTCTACAAATAGTGCTAATAACAAGCATCTACTCAAATAAAAAATTTCTGACTGGTTGTAGGACATTCCTTGCATGTCTCAAAACTATCTATTGGATTTGGAGCATGAAACATGTTTATGTCATCCTAGAAAATACAACAAAAAAAAATTACATATTAAAAAACAAATCTTCAAATAGTTCAATGACTCATGGGACACTTTTGATTTTGATACAAGGAATGTAATAAGACACATTTTTTAAATGAAGTAAATAAAATAAATGCAAAATTGCAGAAAATCTATGACATGATGATGGCTTTTTGGGTACATACAGCCATACTCTTTGCAGCCCATGAATTCTAAATGCACCATTTAGACTTTGTTCACAATGGTTCACTAATTTTGCAAGTTAGATCTTTCAGCTTAGCCTCCATCTAGTTAATCGTGTGAATAATGTTCACTTTGTTATTCACATTTGTTTAAAAAGATACACATTTAAAATTTTTTTTATTTTTCAAGATTAAAAAAAAATGTATTTTTTTCGCTAATGACAAGAATGACCTTGGAAGAAAGATTAGCTTTTCACATGTTTAAAAAATGAATTTCAACACACTTGTAAAGCAAACAAGTGAGATGGGTTTATCTTTTAAACCAAGTCCTCTCAAAGTAACCTTTAAAATACTGATAATAAACTCAATACAATAAAATAGACTAAGATTGGAAATTCATTTCAAAGTGCCAATGATGAATCCACTCCAGATTCTTGACAAGTTACTTTTTTAGCCATTGTGACTATATCATGGTCTTCCTTCTGTTTCCAATACAACATCTGGCTTTGGAAAAGTTTAGATTCAAACTCGGTTTCTTTTTGAAACCTTCTTTACATAACAACTTGTCCACGGACACAGAAGCATGTCATATTAAACCATTTTACTGCAAGACACAAAATGGGCCAAGGGAACACCATGAGTGGGTAGAGCGCTATTGATAAAAAAAGCAAACAAACAAGATCATATTAGACAGCTACAAGAGCACCAAAAAACCACTGAGTGAATTACTTTATCAATATAAACTGCACTATCCTCAGTTTTTATGAGGAAAAAAGCCAATCTTACCAAATCATTACTGCACAAGGAATGTCTAACGCGCAAACAAAAATCAAAGAATCAAAAGGTCATTTTCTCTACTAAGGTAACCATCAATCAGGTTTGTGATATTCTCACTACTTTGATTAAGCTTTGGCATTTGCCAAAACATGTAAGTTAATACATTACTGAAGATTAGGCTTCTTTTTTACATACCACTTATTCATTTCATATCCTAGAAGTAAACCATCGTTTTCTTCGCAGTCGGCTAAGTGAAAAAATACAACAGTATTAACATTTTTACTGGAAATAAGGATACATAACAACAATTATGTACGAGATGTACTTTCTTTACTTGACCAGATGACACTTTTAAAAAAAAAAAGCAATTAAAACAAAGACCACAGCACCTGACTTGTTTTTACACAGCAATTAATGCAAAAGCGCCATTACTAAAGAAAAATGTGCAATATAAATTATATTTGGAGCATTTTTGCGTCTTCCTTTTCACCAGGATCTCATCTGATAAGTATCCCTGCGGTGAAGTTTATTCAGATCCATGCACAAGGGCCATCACATTAAAGTTGACGTTGTCTGGATCTCGAGCTATAAACTTCTTCACAACATCTACAGCATCCTTATAAATAAATGAAAAAAAAAATTCACATCTGAGAGATTTTTTAAAAAGAAAGAGTTAGACGGCCTACAAATGAGATAAGCCTGACTATGAATACTTGGCATTTTAGCTTATATTACTCAGCATTACTAATATTTTTTAATCTACTGTAAATCAAAACACCAATTAATTTCTTGGATGTAAAAAAAAAAGTTGTTTAAAAAGAGTTTAAAAATAATACATGTTCGAAAAATACTTCATGACTTAGTCCAATTTTTTTTTTTTAAGTTCAAATAAGATATCTGTCTCAAATTACATATCTTAGTCTTTGGTTATCATGTTATCATACCTCTTCTACAGAATTGATTACAATGAAAAAGACTGATTTAGTGCCATTTACTTCAGCCATTTGACAAATGATGAAAAAAAAAAGGACCCCGTTTTCTATTAATTGCTATCGTTTCCTTTCAATTTACAAACAAGCGAAAGTTCAAACTTTATATTACAAAAATATCAAACAACAGCTTCAAAAGTTTGATTTTTGTTCACACAGCCTGTACCCATGAAGGTGACCTCAGGTTTTCTTCAGACCAGTTTGTTGGTGGCAGGTTCAGGTGTGTTACCTGCAGTGCCACTTATACGTGTGAACACATTTTATAAAAAGTAACCAAAAGCAATCAATAACTGACATCACCTGACACATTGAATTTTGATTATACATAAAACATGGGCTATTCATTTTTAAAAAAAAATGTCATTTGTCCTTCTTTTTATTGTCAGTTCTAGTATGTTTGACCCATTTGTCCTTCTTTTTATTGACAGTTCTAGTATGTTTGACTACTTCTCCCAATTAAGAGCAAGATAAAACAAACAAAAGAAAAGTTTACTTCAAGAAATGAGTCAAATAAAATACAAAATGTTTACCTCAAGAAAAGAGTCAGATAAAAACAAAATGTTTACCTCAAGAAAAGAGTCAAATAAAAAATAAAATATTTACCTGAAGAAAATAGTCAGATAAAAAACAAAATGTTTACCTCAAGAAAGAGTCGAATAAAAAACAAAATGTTTACCTCAAGAAAAGAGTCGGATAAAAATATAATGTTTACCTCAAGAAAAGTCTCAAATAAAAAAAAAATGTTTACCTCAAGAAAAGAGTCAGCATTAGTCTGGCCATGGAAAACAGGTCCATCTTTCCTACCATCTATGGATGAGAAAATGGAAATCACAATTGAACGTACCCTATGCCAATTTTTTGTGTATTTAATACTTTAATGTCTTTGGAGAAAATTTGTTGATGATATGCCAATTCTGAACAGATGGCTATCTTTTGGCTGATAAAGAATTATTTGAATAGCTTAAAGGTAAGGTAAAATATTTGCAAACATTTTCAAAAAGAAAAGCATTTTAGAAACAAAGGGGGATTAGGTCTTTTCAACAAATTATTTTCTCTTTTTAATTATAGTAAAAACAAAATTGATTATTTATTTTCAATCAGAGCAAGTGAATCTCAAGATGAGATATCTGAAATTTGAAGAGAAGCATTTAAGCTATAAATTTGTATATACCCAATTCATACAAGTTTCCGTTGCAGTTCACAAAGGTCACAAAATGTGATTTGACATGTTCATCAACAGAAGGAGCCTATCGTGAAAGAATGAAAAAAGAACACATTAAGACAGAAAAAATGAAGCAAAGAAACTAAACTTTTCAATCCTATGCCTACAATAATTGTATTCCATAGAAAAAGAATGTTCGATTAAAGAAATACTCAACAGTAAAAATAATTTTGTATAAATACCAAATAAAAATATATTTGAAGACTTATCAATTTTTTAAGAAGAAATTCAGAGTTACAAATTTTTTAAAAATATAAGCTATCACATTTATGCACAGGGAAGACAATCTCATTTTTAAATCATCAATTTCTTTGGTGCATGACCTTTGTCACATTTAACACAGTTAAAAACTTAAAAGTTCACGGGATATTTAGCTGTTCCTCGAGCGTCTTTTTGTTTTTTTGCATGAATAAGAGGTAAAGATTTCGATATGGAAGAAAAAACATTTGTACATAAGATAAAGAGCATTGAATGAACTTAAAAATCTTTCTTGAGCTGCTTTATAGATAAAAAATATGTTGAAAATCACCTTGTTATAAGACAAAGACATATTACGCACACTCTTTCCTTC
This sequence comes from Plakobranchus ocellatus, assembly GCA_019648995.1. Lineage (NCBI taxonomy): Eukaryota > Metazoa > Mollusca > Gastropoda > Plakobranchidae > Plakobranchus > Plakobranchus ocellatus. The sequence continues at coordinate 157,846 of BLXT01002422.1, forward strand.
TTTTAATGTTTGAGCAACACCTCTTTCGTTTATGATAGAAAAAAAATTTTAAAACTAACTGGCCTCTCCACTAAGAGCCTTTCATTCGTAAAGCTGTAGCAGAACTTAACTTTCTCCCTTGTACTATTGCCAGAATTCAAAGAAAATAGAATAACAAAATGCCTCTTGCAGACATGCCTGCCCTTGAAAAAACTTTTCAGGAACACCAAGGGCAAAAAAGCGGAACATTAGATAAACATGCGGAACAAACCTCAATATGAGGGGAACTGATGCTGATGGAACAAAAAAAAATTGAGAGCACCCAATTTAATAAAGTTTGAATTAAAAAAAAAAGTGCTTTAGGACGGGAGAGAGTGTTGAGGATATCAGTTCCTTTCTAAATTGGAGGAAACACTAAACCGAACATATAGCCTCCATGCATACATTCTAATCTGTTTACCTTAATGTTGAGCAAATCGGCCCTAAATTGACAACATATAAAAAGAAAAATTGTCCTTAAAATCTTATTTCTACTCCTAATGCAATGAGTTATTTTGGGTCACTGATTTCAATGTTGCAGCTAGAATTCAATTTTACTAGCTTTCCTCAGTTCGAAAATAAGTACATTATACAATTCTCTTTTCCTGAAACGCAGAATGCCTTGATGCATTCTTTTCAAATACAATGCAAATGGGAACTTTTGTGTAGAGCAGTTTCCTCTTGGACACTTTGAAGAGAGGTAGACTCATCAAAGATATGCAGGCTTGATTCAATGAATAGTAAGGTCTAGATCTACTGCCTTCTAGGGATAGTTCGTAATTATCACAGGACTGGCAATGGCTAAAGCCTAGCGTCAATCAGAAAGTCTCGCACCAAGTCTTGAAGTTCAATGCTAGATTAACATTGGCACATGCAAAGCACTAGGCCAACTTTTTAAGACTTGTATTAAGACATTGCACGTTTTGCCTCAAAGTCTAAATAGTTTATCCAAATCATCGAGTTGAAGTTGATAAAGACAGATTAAAACGGGAAAAAATTTATATCCCAAAATTATTTATTTCTATTAAAATTGCAATTTTACCACAATGATCATCCTAATTTCAGGTAGCCGATTTCAAATTTGCCATCAGAATTTTCATATTTACTTTCCTCATAAAGATATGTATGTTGAAAAAAAAATCCTGTCCAGGTGACTGACGTCACGCATCAATAGACAGTGATGGTAAGCCTAGGAAAGACATACTTCTATGCACTGCACCAATATGTTTGCCCCACCTCACAACAACCCCTCTTCAGCCTGCAAGATGCATGCATGGTGACTGGGAGTTTGTTGCTTTTTCTGTTTTTACGAAAAAGCACCATATACATGTAATAAGTTTGAAAAGTTTGTTGCAGTGTCAGCCCTTCAAAATTTTTTTCTTACTTTGTTTTATGTCCCCTGAGATTCTTGTACTATTTATGCAAAGAAATGTAGCTAAACCTAGACTAGCTTTATTCCAAAAGGTGCCGCCAATTATAAATCGGCAAATCGTAGGTTATTTTCAGGTAGACTTCAGGAATTTCTGGAACGCTAGGCATGTTTGCTCTTGTTGCTCATTTGAGATGGTCTGAGAACTTTTGCTTCATACAAAATCATAAAAAATCAACAGAAATTCAGAACCAGAGATAGCCTATGATTAGAGATTCATGTGGTCAGATTTTTGTTTTTATTACATATGAGACTTGAGAACATAATCGATTACCTGTGTATCACCTTCCTGAGCACAATCTTCATGAGCTGCTCCCATTTGCTGAATAATAAAAAGGCAAAACATAGCAATGGATTTTTGTCATAATTTGAAAAATAAATTTGGCTACGGATATTTTAAAAACTCTTGACTGTAAATAATGATAAACATTTCAATTACCATATATGAAAAAAAAAAATATTTAGTAGTACTTTTATTTGCACAATGGAGACCTCATAGTTCAACCTGCGATACATAAATCTTTTTAACTTATACACAGTTAATATTTTGCAGCTTCCAAGTGATACTATTGTTACTAATGATAAACTGGATGATTGATAACAAAAGCTCCATTCATGTGATCAAGCAGTCCAGAATCAGTAATACTTTACCTCATCTTTTTCTAAGTACTTGGCTTTATCCTCAGCATTCATTGCTTGTGTCATCTCTAGAAAAGTTTTGAAATGTTTGGACTCTGAAAATTGGGGAGGTAGAATCATAAGTTGAGATATAAATCTCAGTGACAGGGAGTCGGATAGCAGAAAAGTTGTTTTTAAAAAAAAAGTACTTCTTAAACTTACAATTGAAAGTAAATTGGAATAAAGACAAAGATTGATCCAATATGATGCAGGAGCAAAAATAAAATTTTTTGGAAACAAATGTTTTCAATAAATGTGAGCTATGAACATAACATCCACAATGAAATATGCATGACACTATGATCAATACATGTGTAAAGTTACCACAGGGTAGGAATAACTTACACAGGTAAAATAATTTAAAGCATCATGTCTATCAACACTCATGATCAGGTTTGAGTGAGGTTGAGTGTTTGATAAAACTTTCAACATGTAGAAAACTTCCTACTTTTACTTTTAACCAACATCCCTATGGCCATTTCTTCAGCAGAACATCTCATTAAGTAACGCCTACAGAAATAGCAAAAAAACAAAATTTGACCCCCAAAATTGCATCAGTATGACATAAGTTTTAATGAGTAATTATGTTACATGCCTAATTATCTTATGGGAGATGAAGAAGACAAGACAATTTTAGACATCTCAAATTATCAAATTCGTTAATCAAAAATGGGTTGCATATGAACACACTATTTTGAATTTTACACTCTTATATACTGTAACACAACCATTTTTCATGCGACTTTCCACACCATTATTCATTTCAACTCTTAACAAAAGAAATATGTAGCTCTACTTATACATTTAAGGGTGCAAGAGTAACATACATTTGAAACTTAGAAGAGAGAAAAGAAGTGGACTGCAGTTAGGACTCTAACAACACACAATTTTTTACTTTCTCTTCTTCTATACTTATGTTATTTTCTCAGACTGTAAATTTTAGGAACCTTTACTTACATCCTCAGACACATGAAAATGATTATTTTAACTTAGATCTAGTATTGAATGATTGCCTCTGTTATCCATCTTTGTTTAGTTGATCATTTACTACCCGTTCAGAAATTAGCCCTGCTAACAGTACAGCCTAGAACTTTGTCCTCGTATCTTCGCAATCACATTTATTGATTATATCCCTTTTTTACTCTTCTTGTGTGATAGATTTGCCCTATAGTCCATTTGATGTGGAAACATTGTCCACATTGCATTGAATTCTATCACTTAACCTACACATACCTTATGAATTACTGACAGTGAAGCTTGCTGAAAAGTTTTTACTCTGCTTTCCCTGAAAAAAACTCACCATCAAAGGTAATTTGTTTCTGGTTGTTGGCAAGGGCATGCACAATAGCCACAGTGCCACAAGCATTGCCAATAGTCTGCTTGGTGTAAAACAAGTCTTTTGGATAGTCAGTCTGGACTTCACCTAGAGGCTCTAAGCCCTGTATGCCCAAGAGAAAAATGTTTAAAGTCTCAGATTTGGCCTTTTTGGGAGTAATTATATACATACAAAAATAGTTTGATCTACTTACTTTATAAAGTGCTTAAAAAAACCTTAAATTTGGCAGTCTCAAATGGATGTTTTCTCTCACTTTGAAGTCTAAATTTGCAATGAATTTTAATCATATCTTGAGCTCTGTTGAAAGACAATACAAAACAACTAAGTATGTTATTTTTTTCTCCCAGAGCCACATTTTTTTAACATGATTCATCCTGGGAGAAAATATTCCTTCGCAAGGGTATCTCTAAAGAACTTATTTTCTTATTCTAATAGCAGTGGCCATTAAAAAATAAAAATATTTAAAGCCAGTTCAATTTTCACCTAAACTGGAATATCAAGGCTGTTCAAAGTATACGACAAAATAATTTATCTCCTCCATAAATTCCCAAATAGATTTAATCATTTCACCTATGTCTCATCATTTTATTGCATGTATATGTCTAGTAGTCAATGGTTGCATATTGTTGGTTTCATTGCATAACTGGCTGCATAAAACATTATTGAAATATTTTTTATTTGCTAAATACCTAAATAAAATTATTTTCCAACTCCTACAAAAACTTCAGGTACAAAAAAAAATGTTTCAAATGTGTTTAGAACTACAATTTAAAAAACACATATACATTTATAAATTAGAGCGCAAATCAGTTTATGATCTGTCCTGAAAAAAATAAAGATTCGCTGCATATAGCCAGTTTGATACTGTTAGGACTAATGTAGTCATATTTTTATGTTAGCTGAGTAGAGTTTGGTGTGTGTGTGTGTTGTGATTGGTAGTTCAGACCTCGTGACAACACAAGCAGGATCTACAGATCGGTGGGACTTTGGCTGGGACAGACACTTTGATTTTATCACTCGCACTGCGCAGTCACTAAACGGTCCTGGCGCCAGAGTAGCGGATTCGTTGACTGCAGGGAGGCTACATTTTAACCTTCTGCCACCTGAGTGAATCTACGTTTATATTTATTCCTGATGCCGTGTGCCTAGCCAGACTGATGGTCTGAGAATTTATGTTTCTTGTGAAACTGGAACGGTGTAAACGTAGTTAAATCTATTGATATTTGATGCTTGAGGCTGTGTGCCTATGCAGACAGGTCTACGATCTACCATGTGCAACTGAATTGGTACCCTATCCTTTATTATTTGTATTTATTGTCCCTCGCGTAAGGGCGTGTCACCTGTCTGGTGAATGACAGTGTGTCGGAGGCAGAGAAAGTAAGTGGAGAGCTTAAAGGACACGGTTGGGACTGTTATCACTGTGTTAGTCACGAACTATTTGAGCGGGACCCAGGTTATGTCGGTGCTAAAGATTTGACCCTTGGACTGTCTGTTCCTATGAACTATATTCCCTATTCTACTACAAGTTCCACGGACGAGGTTCTTCGTTGGATTAAGCTTAGAAGCGTGTGCTTGTGCGAGTGAATATATATATATATATATATTAATTATACCTATTAATTATATCTGTAGAGTATATCTATTAATTGTACCTGTAGATTATATCTCTAAACAAGATCTAAAGATCGTATCTATTAATTTATATCTATTTGTTGTATCAATAAGTCTATTGATCTATGAGGTAGTATCTTGGAGGAGAGTTCCTCGTGAGTGAATTAATATGTACTAACTTATTTAACGGTATAAGATTTCGTAACGCAAATTCTGATTATTTTTCTATTGTCGCGTCTGCGTGCTTGGACTTTTGTATTTGGCTCGCCTCGTATCTATCTGTCTCCTTCTTTGTGTGACTTCCCTACTTCTATATATTATTATTATTATTATTATAATATAAGTTTCCTGTCGCCTATCCCCGGTGTTCTGCCTTCTATTTGGTGTGACCTTCTCGTGCAGTCGATATAGTTAAGTTGTTGTTGTTGTGAAGTTGTGTGACCGTTGACGGACAGTGTGTTTGATCCCTATATATATATTAAGGGACTTGCTCCCAACAGACACCAACACCAACAACATGACTTGAACCAGTTTACTCTTGAGCATGCCTGAAATAACTCTTGTTCTTTACTGTCATCAGAAGCTGACAAAAAATATTACAGAGCTTCCTGTATAAAACCCTCCTTTTACCCAAATCTTTCGCTTTATTCAACATTTAACTATGTAAAGTTTGTGTTTGATGAGCTAAAACTTCAACATTTTTTTTTAAACTTTGGCACTGAAAAAAGGAACTGATAGATACTTCTTTAGGTACCTTGTCTGAATAGACATTGGCAATCATCTTTCTCCACTTAAACCTATTCTCAATTAACCTCATTAAGTTGTTATTACCCTTATTATTGCCCATGATTGAACTTAAACTTTTAATGAAAGTTATTTCTCTGTCTACCTCCACAGCGTTAGCCTTCAATCTCTCCAGTGTTTGCTAAGTGTTCTAAATGCTTGTGTCGGAAAATATGACCTAAAAACTGTAATTACCTCTGTCGTATGATTTTAATTACTGATCACTCAAGACTATCCTCTTTCTTTTTCACTCATCATTGTTATGTTAAACTACATCTCCACTGCTTCTAGTTTTATATTTGCTTCCTTGTTTATTGTCCATCACTCACTACCATGCAAAAGTACTGACCATACATATCTTTCCATATTTATGATTTCGTTTGCCAGTATTGGTTTCATTTATTGGAATGTATCTTTGGCCATAGCTATTCTTTAACTTATTTAACGTGTATCTGATCTGCCATTGATGTTATCAGCTAATCTAGATATTTGAATTTTGTAACTTGTTTGACTTTTTTGCCTTTGCTAATGATAGTGCGCTTGGGGTTAGAGGATTTCTTTTGAAATGACCATACATTTGGTTTTCTTTACATTCAAAGGCTAAACCATTCTTTCTATCTCTAGAATTACACTATCTAAAAGTTTTAGGAGTTGTTCATCAGACTCTGCTTTTGAAATTGTGTCATTCTCATATCTAAAATTATTAAGATTCACTCCTTTTATCTTTAAGTCTGAAATATTATCAAGATTCCTTATAAGGTTAAGTCAAGAGGTAAGGAAGGGATGTGTAATGTCTCCTCATCTTTTTAACCTATATGGTGAAATAATCTTATGGAATCTTGATGAAGGATACTCCAAAGTATTTTTTTCTTTTCTATCAAAAAATATCAAAAGAGTACAAAGCGTGCATAATAACAACTTAAAAAACTGACTTTTGAACTTGGGAACAGTAGCATGACGGCAGCTACAGGCCTGGGGACCATGGCCAAAAGCTCAGTATCAAGACCATACACATCAACAAAGTTCCAGTGCTCATCCATGCCTAAGTTGTGAACATACTGTGGAAAAAAGAATAACAAAGCCCTTATTCAGTTTGCTTTACAACAGCAGTATAAACATTTTTTGGAGTACTCTTTTTTAACTGTGTATTCTATCAACTGATATTTTCTGGTATATGCTCCCACCTTATCAAATTTGAAAAATTAGAAATGTAACTGTAAATTTAAAAGGATAGAAGCACAGCATAAATAATAGTAAAATAGTGAAACATCGTTTTCGAGATAAATTATTTACAGAATCTGGCAAATCATTGCTGCAAGATGATAAGGTTGGCATGATTTTTTAAAATTTTATCTTAAAATCAAGATTATAAAATAAATCAGTATTTCTTGTATAAATTTCTTTAGCAAATGACAGATCTAGCACAGACAATGAGACAGTTTCACTACTAATTTCTCTACCTATCTTGTTCAACATCTAGGAAAAAAAAAAAAAAAAAGAGAAAATATCAAAACCTACCTTATTCAAAACCTGAAATGGAACAAATAGGTAAATGAAAAAAAATTAAATACATTGTAAAACATCTAAATGAAAAAAAATAAAAGTTCTTTAGATGTAAATTTATTTCTTTATTAACCTAAATCCAATTTTCTGACTTTAAAAATCAATTTATTTATAAATATTTTACAAATTAAAAAAGATTGGTTGCATTATTGACTAAAATGCAGTTTCAACATTTTTATACCTGTTTTATTTTATAAATGAATTGTTACATTTTATTTTCCTATCAAACGACCATATTCCAAAAATTTACATGTTCAAAGCAAATTGAATGTTGATTGAATCAAAGCAATGTATCATTGACATTAAAAACGTTTTTGATGATTAATGAATGATTTTGTCACAGTTTTTATAGTTATAAATGAATTGGTACATTTTTATTTTCTCATCAATTACTACCATCAGCTACAGATGAAATGAAGAGGTAGAGGGCTAGGTCGCCCTAATTTATGATTGATGTAAAATCCAAACCACTAATAATCAAAAATATCTCCCAAACTATTTATTTGTGATAGTCAAGAGCTGCAGGTTTCCACAGTTAAAAACCACTGTTGTGAAGGAAATTAATTAATTTTAAAAAACAAGTTGTCTTACAGGAAATAAGTACTTTTCATGTAAAGCCCAAATTATTATTAATATCTCTCTAATACCAGCCTTCATTTTGTCAAATGGTCACATACAATACACTTCATTTTCCACTTTACTTGAAGGTGGTTTACCTGTGAGGAAATTCCTTTGTTAAAACCATCATATTCATTCAAAATGCACACATATATGATGTAATCTTTGCCATCAGTTAAAAGTAGTGTTGTGTCACCCCAAAATGAGAAATTTTGTGCAGGAGCAAGTGATATGCACAATATAAACTTTTCACATCCAAAATTTTCAACCTTCAGGAGAGTCTTATTATGCTTCATATCATTTAAAATACATAGTTTTACTCTTTAAGATGTGTAAATCTTTATTTTTTCATGAGTGATAAAAAAAAAAAAAAAGTTTGGCATAGTAGCTAGTAACAAAAAATACAATATAGGCCAATTTGTTTTGTATTTATATAGATGAGGGTCTAGATCTATCTTTCTTGTTACATAAAAAAAGGTGGACTCAATGGTTTAATTGAAGCAGTCTTCCAATTATGCACACATAACGATATTAAAATAAATGATGAAATGAAGGCAACTTCAGTCAACTGTTGACAAAATTTCTAAAATGTTTGTAAAAAATGATCTCCTCAGATCACTATCTTGGATTTGCGGCCGAGTTTTAGTTGATCAAGTCTATTTCAGCAATTAATTTAAAAATAAAACACTTGAGTGATCTCTGCTTTATTTTCACATCATAAAATGGTAAATACTGTAGGATAGGTTGGTTAGCAGTCTAATTTTCATAGATTTCCTTTTCATGAGTGCACATTAGGAGGTCTTACCTTCCACAATTACAAAAAATGTTGTTCCAAAACAACTAGATCTAGATCTAGACTCTGTATCTTTGTAAGTTTTGGAAAAAAAATAATCACCTCAGATCACCATCTTGGATAGTGATGTCTGAGTTTTAGTTGATCAGGTCTACTTCAGAACAGCAATTAATCTAGAAATAAAATGCAAGTGTAATTCGAAGATATTGTGTTTGATTTTCAAATTAAATTTTAAAAATAAATGATTGGTTGGTTAGCTGCCTAGCTTTCATAATTAATTTACTTTTCTTAGTATGCACATATGGAAGCCTTGCCAAGTAAACTACTGTCTAATTATAAGGCCCCGCAACTATTCTAGATCAACCTTCTTCATCTGATATAGATCTATAATTCAGCTCACCACCTTTTCATTTTATCAAAGAGCTCACAGGCTAAATTATACTTTAGTGTAAATAGTGCTACTTCCTATGATGTCTCCACAATTTTTAGCCCCCGATCCCTTCAATTTATCGTTATCTGATGAGTGTCGATCTAGATAGATCTAGAAGTGGTTGGGTCTGTCCCTGGATTATCACCCAATCTAATGAAACAGATGTCTAGATTCTAGAATCTAGATCTACTTACTGTTGGGTTTGATTCCAGTGGTATCCATCGCTGGGAAGCCATTCCTTTGCTAATAAAGATCTAATCTAATCTAACCTGTGGATCGATTAACCTAGATGCAAGCCTAGATCTAGATATCTAGTCAATGGGCGGCGATTCCAGCCAAATATCTAATCTAGGGTCTAGAATAGATCTAGATCTAGATATCTAGGTCTAATGGAGATTAGAAAATATCTAGATTTAGATCCTAGAATTAGATTTTATATTTTATATACTAGAATACAAGATCTAGAGCTGGGATTTGAGGTAAGCCCGTCGTCAATGAATTTTAAAAGCTAAAAATTTAATATTTTAGACGTCAATCCAAATTTAGATCTAATTTAGATTTCTAGAGATCCGGCGATTTACAATCTTCGGCTTATGTAGACCTATCTTTGGCAGTTCAGTTTTCTGCTCTACCGCTTCTGTCTTAGTTGTTGCAAAAAGAATGCACAGAACTAATTTGAATCCAGACAAAGGCTTAGATCTATCCTTGTGCACCCGTTGTCTCACTCTTTCGTTTATAATGGATTCTTCAAATCTAACCGGCGATTGCACTAGCAGCAGTCAGCACGTAGATTCTATATTAGGCCTTTTCTTTAGAGTACAGTCCCTTGCAAGCTGAGTCATGGGAGTAGCGATGGGAGTAGCAAAGAGAGGGTGAACGGGCGGGTGACCGGCACGCCGAGTGGGAAGCCTGGCAAGCGATGACCGGAAGTCTTCCCGCACTTGACTTTCGCTTCGTTTTGTTTAGCTGTTGTTATGCTGTTCCAAGGTCCAAGCCGACTAGGTACCTCTTTCTTGTTTACAAATCAAAATGATTCACACGAGAGGTGCTTACAAATGTCATAATAGAACTGTAGTGTAAAATGAGGCGAACTCTAGTTCCATTGGTTTTATTTTATTTTACTCACACAATTATTTCATAAGTTTTTTTTTAAGGATTCACCACGATTTTGTTGTTCTGTGCATGGCATTGCCTTGCTTTGTTACTTTGTTATATTAAACTGGCTCGCACGTGCTGTATTCTGTGTTTACAAGTGTTATTTAACAGAGTCTAATTGTTTGAAAGATTCGGCCAGTCTTTTGTCTGAGACTTCTTGTCTCTTGAGATTAGGACTAAGTAGGCTTACTACCTCTAGATCTTGTGAGATCTAGATTCTTCATAATATTTTAGACATCCATTTAGAGTCTCGCCCTTCTCAAATTAATTACTTATTTTAGTGATTCTATGAAAGTTCATTCCACTTTGTAGTTCTTAATCAGCCTTTTTAAATACTTATTTCAGCTTTTGGTGAAAAGTAAAAGACAGTAAGAGATTATCACCGTGGTTGAGAGCTATTAATCGACAGACGCTTGTGGGAGCCTTCTGGGCCGCATGATAAAGTTTGAAGTGACCGCTTCACAGAAACATTTTAAGCACAAGTCACAAACTGGAAATCTCATGATTAAAAAGTATGCAAATCCGTCAGTTTTTCCCCACCATGCACCATATCTTCAGACCCCCCCCCCC
>BLXT01002422.1:242223-260672 GCA_019648995.1 Plakobranchus ocellatus
GGGCTTTTCAATTCGAGAGTGAAAATGTGGCCTCTCCTGGCACTAAAATAGTACTTAATCAACAAAAATGAGAATCAATTGAAGGCATTTTTTTTTTAATCCAGAGGTACATAATTTTTGCAGGGGAGAGGATCCGGGACCTCTGGAGCCCCTGCCCCATCCCACCCCCCATGGATTCGGCCCTGCACACATACGATAACAACTTAAGCCAATGCTATATATTTTTTTTTTCTGTAAATAGTCATTTTTCCCCACGCACGCACTTTGTCCTCTCGTTTTTAAGTTATGGATTAAAATTAAGTAAAAGATTGCATTTGGTTTTGTTGTTTCCATTTCAGAAGGAAGAAAATTACTTTTGTGGATACACTAGGCTCTGTTAAATCGGCAGAAGATAGATGAGTACTAATATATACAGGATATCAAAAGAAAATATGTGTTTTTCTCAGAACAGGTGTTTATCATGAACGTTTGTAGCGGTCCGCCATGAAACCTCTTTGTTTTTACCCAGTTATAACCGGAAAAACATTGTGGTGTAAGAATAGAAACTGAAAGTGACGAAGACAGACAAACAGACAATCAGACAGACAAACAGGCAGACATATATATATATATATATATATATATAGAGAGAGAGAGAGATAGATAGATAGATAGATAGATAGATAGATAGATAGACAGACAGATAGATAGGTAGCACACAAATAAAAACCAGTAGATGAACAGACAAGCAGACAAACATATTTAAAGAAAATTAGTAAAGATAAGAAGCAGAGATTTACAATAAAAAATAACAATCAGCACAAATGAATACCTCATATTTCTATCTGAATACCATTATATTTCTATATATTAAGTTTTCAATGTTGTTCCGTTGATTGGGCCATGTTTTTTTTTTTTTTTTTTTTTTTTAATAAAAGTTTTAACCTACCTCCAGCACTATCTAAAAAACCTTAAATCTCCAAGAGATTTGAAGCTGATTGAGTGGTTGACCAAAATGATTTTTTTTTTGTAATGATGACGACGACGACGACGACGACGACGACGACGACGACGACGACGATGATGATGATGATGATGATGATGATGATGATGATGATGATGATGATGATGATGATAGTGATGCTCCGATAATATTTTTGTATGGCATTGCGTGTCCTGTAAATTTGTACGTAAGTATAGCGTTTATTTTCTATCTATCTATCTATCTATCTATCTATCTATCTATCTATCTATCTATCTATCTATCTATCTATCTATCTATCTATCTATCTATCTATCTATCTATCATTGTATATCTATAGAACTGATCAGCATCTTCCATCTCTTTCTCCACGAATCAATCGTTGTATGTGATTTTCATTGAAAACTTATAGATCTCTATGCGAAGCATACATGACCAATAATTGTTAAAGAGAGAAAACACAAGATATAGCGCATAGAAGGTCTTGGTTTGAAGACAAGGAATTTTAATATTGAAAAGCGAAAAATCTGAGAGAGTGGACTCAAAAAAGTTTTGCTAAGGGAAATAACTGCTAAATAAAAAATACGAATCTCAAGACTCAGGATTGGAACGGGAAGACATACGAAGAAATGAAAGGTCTAGTCTAGATGTAGATAAAGCACGAACCTATTTAAATTTACGTAGATTAGATCTCTAAGTCTTGTTAAACATAGTTTATAAAAAAATTGCGATGCTGCACACATTAGTGATCGAGAGATTAAAAGAATTTTCTGATAAACCCGCACTCATTTATGATAATTCAGAAACCTTCAAGATGATTTCGTACAGAGAACTGGAGAGAATCATTCAGACAGTGAGTATCAGAAGTATTCCCAATTAAGCCTAGACCTTTGTCTTATGCATACAAAGCAAAAAAAAAAAAAAAAAAAAACAACGAAAAAAACCACGAAAGTCTTTTTTTTTTTTTAATTCCTAGATCTAGATCTAGATCTAGATCTATGGCTTTCTGTTTTCCTGGAAACATTTCTGACATAGCCTAGTGAAGAGAGCATTGTAAAACATTTTTTTTTCGAAGTCACTATTTTCCTGAACCCTGGGGAAAATAAGTCCAGTCGTTATTTTCCCGAATGCAATGGTACAACTTTCTTTAAGGGACTTGTAGTTTGAGATTTAAGTGCATCAGCTGAGTATGAGTAGACCTACGAATAGGGCCTATGCCAGTATCACTGAACTCTCTCTCTTTTTCTTTATAAAAGAAAGCATTCAGGACAATAAAATTGTACTCTTTTTATCCAAATGTTCGGGAAAATAAGGTTAGCCTTTTTTTTTTTTTAAGTGACACTGCTAGATCTAGATGTAGATGTATTGTCTATATATGGCCTACCCGGAAAGACTTATATGAATATCTACACATAAAATGAAATCAATGGATGTTAGCCTGCTTTTCAATTCGTCATACATTTATATCACAGTATTAACCATAAATAATGTGCAAAAGTCATCATGAATTGGAACTGATGAACTGAGACTTGGCCACCATTATAATCACAAAGTATTGTATTTCAGAGTGTTCACTAATTTTTCCACAAGTGTAAAAGATATTATGTGACATATTATTCTTTTTTATTTATGAAAAAAATACTTTTATTTAGTTTTTGGAGAACTTTGAGATTATCCATAGTTGACTAAAAATGCCTACATTTAGTCATTATATCATATATGATTATTATGGACCCCTTTGTGCATTAATTGAAAGTCTGTAGGTACACCCCAATAAATTTAGCAGTTCTTATTTACTGTAAATCTGACACCATCTCAGGGCAATTCAAACCTAGATCAGAAGGAAATTACTTAGTAGTGTACTGAGCTGTGGTTATGAATGCTGATTTTATATGGTAATATAATTGATTTTAAAATGTCTCTGAATTTATTGTTGATGAGCTCATTTTTTTTTATATGATGAATGATTTTAGTATCTAAATTTTCAACATTTTTGTCCAGATGCTTGAATTTTGTTTGAATAAAGTTAGAAATATTGATATAAATTCGATAGAAGTTTTAGTTTAGGTAAAGGTCATGATGAATTAAAACTAAAATTCCAAGCGAATCATAAGAAATCAATAATCCTATTCCCCCCCAAAGATGTTTTGAAAATTTTGTTTTTGAGAATTGTTTTTAAAATCATTTTACTTACAACTAGACGAAATGATAGCAATTTTAGTCATGTGTAAAATTTACCGTCAAGTTAAAAAAAACCGGTTTTAAAGATTTTCTGATTTTTTTGGTACGATTCAAAGGCATGCGTCAGTGATACTTTCAGATTATCTTGTTTGAGTTTGTGAGTCCTAGGATCAGCGAAGGCTTTTGAATATAAAGACAGCCCCCTGTTCATATGATTCTGATGAATACTGTGATGACAAATTGGTACACAATCTACCACAGATGTTCTTTTCTGTTGTGTTTTTGGAAATGGAAGACTTACCTTAAAATTTACAATTAGTGTAGCACTTAGTTAGAAGCTCAGCATATGTTTGGACTAAAAATATTGCATTTGGATTCAAAGTAGAAACAACTCTGTGGAAGAACTGGCTTCAAATCTGCTGATTGTACCAAACATTACCTAAAATTCTGCTGCAGTTTGATTGCAGCTCACCATTGGACCTGGTGATGGGCCTCTGGATTTTGGCTGCGCTGTTGAGTTGATCAGTGGGTCTCTGATACCTGGTCTCACTGTATAAAGATCTAGTAATCCTCCATTGCCAATCATGATACCAATACCATTTGGAGCAGTGAACATATTTATAACAAAATAGTGAAGCCAAATATAGGCTGTGGGGTATGGGTTTTAAGTTGGATTTTAAAACTTTCGTGCAGTATTTGTGGGGCAAAAGAATGTTTTGCCGATGAAATAGTGGAATTGTCACTTTAGAGATTCTAGCCGTCAAATTTTTAAAGTAAATTATAATTGTGTTCTTGAGGCCTGGTACAGATAATTTACTAAGTTTTTAAACAGCCACATTTAGGGCCTTGAAAAATAAAAAGGGACTTTTGTAATAGTGAATATTAATCTGTTTTGTTATTTATAAGTTGCAGAATCAGTTGCAATTTTTAGCTGAAGTGAGTATTATAGTGCAAACTTATTTATGAAATCTTTTAGAAATCGAAGAAAAAGGTTCAAAGTGTTGAAAATCTATGCTTTATGGCACAATGACAGCATCCCTTGTAGTCTGATTCTGAAGTCAGATATTTATAGTCTAAATTCAAGATCTGTTAATGATTTCCTCAGCTAAAGTCAGAATTGTCAGGCTTAGATGTCAAGTGTGGAGTGGTTGGAGTCCTGCTTGAGGAAAAGACTTACCTTCTTCCTGCTGTATTGCTTGGGTAAGATTCTAACTGTCTCACTTTGAAAGTCTTTCTTTGCTCAGAACTCTTTTTTTTAGATGTACAGTAATCATTCTATTATTTTGTTACAAGTTCAGAGAAATAGAGCCAGCTAGAAACGGAGGCTAAGAATAATTTTTACTTCGATGGTATGAGAAAGTTAGGACACCAAATCAGTATTATCTCTAACCAGTTTGATTACAAAATTCACATTGAACCAGTTTGATTACAAAATTCACAAAGTTCGGCCTTTTGATCATTTAAAAATTTCAAAATTCTACTTGCCACTCACCTGGGCTGGTTTTGAGACATGTCTGAATGATTTGAAAGTTGCATTTTGAACATGTTAAATTTTTAAATAAATGAAACCTTTTTTCTGTCAGCTTTGCAATGGTGAAAATTGCACATGGCAATATTGATGCTGAGCCAAAGTATGAAGTATGGGATTTTTAAAATTATCAAAAAAATATTTCAAAGAAGGAAAAAACAAAGTGACCTATTTTTTTAAAAAATAGTTTGTGTGCAACATCTGACTGAGTGACTCCATGTAGATCTGGTCTCAAGACATATTGGTTAAATTAAATGCAGTATGATCATGTATCTTTAAACATTCTAGCATGTTATTACAAATAGGTGAATATATAATGCTTTATGCTTATAGCATATATATACAATTAAAGTCTTTGTTGTTTTAATTTCAGTTCTTTCATTTTAAGTATTGTATCATAAGCATTTATTTCACTTTAAAAGGAAAGTTATGAATAATGTACGTTTCTCCAGCAATTGTATGCATAAAATATTTTTAATTTATGTCAGAGTATGAAGTTTAAATGTTTTTCTGTCTATAATCCTCTGCTGCAGGTTGCTGCACAATAACTGCCTGTTTTATCCAATGAGTTTATCTGGGGTCATGTACACAGTGGACATTCTTAAAACTGTAGGTGTGTCACATGTTCTGGTGCATCAGGAACTCTGTGAGGTAACGGTCACTTGGTATTGTACTCCATGTGTCAGCATTGGCATA
The DNA here is from genome assembly GCA_019648995.1 of Plakobranchus ocellatus. Lineage (NCBI taxonomy): Eukaryota > Metazoa > Mollusca > Gastropoda > Plakobranchidae > Plakobranchus > Plakobranchus ocellatus. The sequence continues at coordinate 247,590 of BLXT01002422.1, forward strand.
TCAGTTGCATCAGGCCAAATTAATCGCAAGGTCTAAAGAGAAGTTACAAAAACCTAAAACTCAAACATGCTTGCAGCAATTTGTGACTAATTTGTTTGGATTGTTCATGTTGACTAAGAGTAAATTTATTCACATAGATATTCTGCTATTCATCACTTCAAAACCTTAGTTTGCATGTATTGCTTTTAATTTTTTCTGCAGAGGAAATGAAGGATAAATGCTAGATTCTCGTGAAAGTATTTCAGAATGAGATTTTACAATTTACAACAAGCATGGTGAGATTTTAGTGGATGTTCCTCAACATGATATCTCATTTTGTAATGCTCTAAATATTTAGACTTATTCTCATAATATTTTCCTTCATCGTTAAAAAAAAGCTTCATGACAATTGAACACAGGTATTAATATATGTGAAATTGAAATAAAGTGCAGGACAAAGTTCATCTCAAGAATTTATACTACATAAAGTAAATCGTCCCATATTCTAATAGATCTTGTTCCCAATATTTTCTTGGGGATTTTTCCAGTTCAGAAAGTAAGCCATATTTATTTTTGTGCAATGTAAATCTCAGAGGATTTGAAAGATATTGTAATAATAGTACATAATAATTTTACACAGCTGGATGAATGCAGCTCTAAATCTAATTTGCAGGACAAAGATGTTGTTAGAATAAACCAACTTGAATTTTTTTTTTGTCAGGACCTTTACCCAGTATTGGAGTTTTTCCAGCACAAAGAAAAGCCATCTCTCACATTGCAAGCGTTGGACCTGAAACTGTTTACCATCATACCATCAAATAGACCTATCAGTGGAAAGCTCCCTTCCACTGACCACCAAAGGGAGGCTGAATACAATGATCTGGCTTATTGTATCACCACTTCTGGCACAACTAATAAACCAAAGATTGTTAGAGTCCCACATACATGCATTGTGCCCAACATTCTCCATCTCAGGTAAGATTCCCTTTTCTGCAAAGGTTTTTAAGCTCTGTGAACAAAGCCTGGGGAAATCGATATCAAAATAGGTTATTATCTGAGGATTGATTAACAAGCAAATTTTCAGTTATCCTGTACCAAAAATGCAAGTTATAGAAAATAAAAGCTATCCCTACTAAATATAATAGTAAAGATTACTGAATAAAAAAGAAATTCTACACTTCAAGTATGGCCATGAGGCCTAAACCATAGCAAAAATAATGCAGAGAAAGTCAAAAGCTAATGCTTTCAATCCAATGGACAGTAAGGAAAACAAACGTGTTTCATTGTTGAAGACATTGAGAAGACCCATAAAGTTGATCAACATATGCCTTTTACAAAAAGAACTCGACAATACTAAAACCGCAGTAATTTTGAGAAGGAGAATAAAAAAAATAGCACAAAGGGGTTTTTTAGCTGGTTTGGTATTTGTGTCTCAGGCTTTCAGGCCCTCCGCCTGGCCACAGGGCTGATGGTGGGGCTTGAACCTGCAACAAAAGGATCATTGGAGATCTGAGGCAGGTTCACTATCCAAAGTCCTGGGGGTTGTAACATTCGAAAGCAAAGTGGCGAGGTTGAACGAGATCAAGATCTGAATAGACATATGATTGCACAAGCTTACAAGCAAGGTGAAATTGTGATCTTTATTTTGTTTTTAAAAATAAAGATTGATGCATAGTGATAATGATGCCTAAGAATGTGCAACTTTTTTGGGTTTTTTTTTGTGATAGAGTTATAAACATTTGGAATCCACTTGACTCACAAACGTTTTTCTTTGCAGGTTATCATTGTTATGAAAAGGGTAATTTGGAGGATTTTGCATTGTTTTCTCTTCTCATTATTCAGGGAAATTTTCCAGCTGCAACCAGGAGACAAAGTCTTGATGACATCACCACTGACCTTTGATCCCAGCATTGTTGACATTTTCTGCACTCTGTCCTCTGGTGCATGTCTGGTGATGGTCCCACCAAAAGTGAAGCAGATGCCAGAAAGGCTTTTGCGGGTTATACACGAAAGACAACAGATAACAGTGATGCAGGTAAACATGATTTTCTGTACTTTTGGAGAGCGATTTCAATATTCTCTCCAGCATTTGAATAACTTTTATTATGTTAAACAAAAGTCTCCATTTAGTACACATTTAAGTCAGGGGGGAATATCTGTTTAATATAAATATCCTCAGGGTGCTTTTAGATGTAAAAAATAGCAGATTATGCAAAAAATAAATCCTTTTTTGTACATTACCCTTTGGAAAAAATATACACTCAAAATTTAAAAAATAAAACTAAAAGCAAAAAACCTCAAAATGATGACTTAGAACATCTGCAAAGTGATCAATTGTAACTTAATGTGGATTATGGAATAAAGATTGAGAGGGATAAAGAAAGCCCTGTTAACTGGAATCTGTGCTTATTTTAGGCCACACCAAGTCTTATGAGAACCCTTGGTCCAGGACGGCTGAAACAAACACTCTTGGGCCCAGACTCAAACCTCCGTCTTCTTGTGTTAGGAGGGGAGCAGTTTCCCGAAGGAACCGAGCTTAACACCTGGCTTCACCCAGAGAATGTGACACAGCTGTACAACTTGTATGGTATCACTGAAGTCTCCTCTTGGGCGTCTTGTCACAAGGTGGATCGAACCAGAGTCTTGTGAGTTCAGTCTTATCCTTTTTTTGTTGTTTTTTGTTTTAGAAATTGCTTCTGTCTATGCAGATTTTTTTTATCACTGTTAGTATTTCTCTCTGTACACATAATGCTCATCATTACCAAATCTTGGCACCATCACCAGTGAGGTTTGGGATACTTTGAAAATTGCAGGGATTTTTTAGGTTTGACCCCGCTCTTCTTGGAGGTTTAAAAACTGAGATCAGGTTAGTGGAGGGTTGAGTACCACAAAACTGAAGTTATTCTAGGTGTCTTGTTATAAATGAATCCAGGAATGTCCTTTCTTTGCTTTTAACCAAACTTCCATCTTTATTGCGAAATTCCAACTCCTCCTGTTCTGCTCCTCACCATAATTGTCATGGTTTTGTGTTTGCTTTTTATTGTGCATGCATGTTTCTTTTCAAAGTATTTGAGTCACACAAACAGTTCAGGTTTTTTTTTTCAAGGGCAGAGGGCATTCCTGAAGATCTATTTTTACTTAATGAAGTTATCATTTACGATGAAATTTTTGTGTATAATTAAAGTATTCAAATACTAATTTTAGCTCAAGCAGCCTATGTTCATAGTTTGCTGAATCGGATGATTGTTTCTCTCTGCTTTTTCCTACAAGACAGCAAGGTGAGCATGTGCCTATCGGACAAGCCTTGGACAAGACAATGATTGTAATTAAGCCCTTGTCTGCAAATGAGGAGACAAGTGAAGAGAGCAAAAGTGGCTCAAAAAAGACAGTTGGACAAATTTTAATAGGTTAGATTTTTTTTTCTTTATTTATAGATTATACTATCCCTTGGAAAGGTTTTCATGGCAAACATTATTTTGATGCTTAAATGTTGCAAACAATATGCATGAAAAGATTGACATATTGCACATATTTTAAAAGGCATGTTTTGTCATTGACAAGAAACTTAAAAAAAGGGTTCAAGTCCAATCCTCAAAAAAACTTCTTTCTCCCCCGCTCCCTCTTTTAAAAAACATTTTGAATATTGATATAGCCTGAAATTTCTCTCTGTGAGCTTTGTGATGGTAAAAACTGAATATGTTGATTAAATGCAAGCATTTTTGCCTTTACTTTTTTTTTTTTAAAAAAGGTAATTTATTAAGCAAAAGGTTGATTTTACATCTCTTCCTCTGACATATGCTTTATGTAGCATTGCAGTAATTACTGCTTTCCTCAAGACAACTGGCTTTTTGATTATTGTGATTATTGATAATCTTTGATCTCTACCCTCTGCACCATAGCATCCTCTGTTGGTATCTATGTTTAAGAGTTTTCTGCATTTTTTGTCTCTGGAAAAGGCAGTTCCCAGAGGGTTTGTGTCATTGATGATGAGCAGAGGAGTGGCCTGCCTGGATCAGAGATTATTTGGAGAGAAACTGGAGACCTGGGCACAGTAGATGAAGATGGAAACATTTTTTATTTAGGTCGTCTTGACAGTCAGATCAAAAGGAATGGGAAAAGATTTAGTCTCTCGGTCATTGAAGATGTAAGGTTCCTTTTTTTTTTAAATTTTAAATTTTTTTTTTATTTTATAGATTGCTTACAATATGCTTACTAAAAGGCATTCAAGAAAATTTATGCGATTTCAAACTGGTTTTAGGATCCAAACTAATTTTTATCATATATTTATTTTTTTTACACATTTACAATTGGAATGTATTTTATTATATAACTATATTTTTTTTTTTTACACATTTACGATCGAAATGTATACATTTAAATCAGAAAAAAATTTGGGATTCAATTAGCTGCACTAAGCTAACAATTTTTGTTATATATAAACACAGAATCTTTGTATTCCAACTACAGGTCATCAAAGCCTTGCCTGAAGTTTCTAGTTGCTGTGCAGTGTATCATCGGTCAGTTTTGGCTGTTTTTGTTCTTCTGGAGCCCAATGCAGATGTCTGTGCTGAGTTGCCACAGGTCTCTAGTCCACACAGTGTCAACCCAGAGTCTGATTTTGTCCCAGAATCTGTGGATAAACAAATGATCTCTGGGCGACCTGCGAGTCAGATGCACCATTGGTCAGCTGTGGCAGCTAAATTGCACAGCCATGCCAGGCAGGCTTTGCCTCGCCATGCTATGCCTGATGTGTTTGTAGAAATCCTGGAAAAATTCCCTGTGAATAAGCATGGTAGGTAGACAATAAATCCAATCTGATCTTGTTCGCTTTGCTTTCCTATTCTTGATGATAAATTGGGTTACCAATTGAAGACAAGATGGAATTCCTTTACATAACTTTTGAGCTCTCCAACCACATTTTCTTGTAGGTTTCAAGTAAGGTCTTGAGCAAGAAAAATGTGCAGGTATGACATTCTAGGCAATAAATTGTTTATTATATGGTGTGTTGAAATTGTTAATCAGTTGAGAATAATACCATGTATTAATGTTTTTATTTTTTATTATGCTTATAGAAGGTGCTTTGTAACAACTCTTCATCATTAAGAGCCTTGATTTCTAAATTGTTGGTAATTTTTTTTTTTTTTTAAATTATATTCAGGAAAACTGGACAGGAAAGAACTAACAAAAATTTTAGATGCAAGAAAAGATATCTCACCTTGTGATTTGTCCCCTTCAGTTTTGCAGGAGTTGTGGAAGGTTTGTACTCTTTGCTGCAGCGCGATATCTAAAAACATGCCATTCATTCATTTCCAAAAAAATCATCTTCAGTTAAAAAACTAGTAGGCCTGTCAGAATGTAATATTATAGTAATTAATTTTTTTATGCTTCAATTTCACTAAGGTACATATCAGACATGCCTCAGTCTCAATAAGTTACACATAAGACGTAAAACATTATAACTGGCTTTTTTGTCATGAAATCTTTGTTTGGTACTGTACAGTCACAAAAAGTGGATAAATTTGTCTTCAGACCAGTCTTAATGAATTAGAAGTCTTCAGGTAATACTTTTGAAAAAAAAAAAAAAATTTTTTCCTCCCTTACACTGCTTTTTTTCAAAAGGTTTAAGTTCAATATCTTGGCACAGAATTAAAATGCCTTTATTCAGTTTGCTTCATCATAAAGCTTATTGAGTGCATTCTCTTGCTCTATTATTGATTGAATTTGCTGTAAATGCAGCTTCCAACTCTTTTGAACTTGCCTGGAAATATTGACTATGATTGTGCGTAAATGTCAACTTTATTTTTGCCACAGCTTTTAAAAAAGTAAAAATTTATTTTAAGTAACAAATTTGTACTTTGCAACACTTATCTTTTAGGACTCATTTCAGGATTATTTTGTGAGGCTCTTCCTTTAAAGTAATTATTGTTCCTCTTGAAATTATAGAATAGTTTTGCCTTTGTATCTTACAATTTAGCTGCCTTGTGCAGTAGAGATGAGACTGTTATTTCTGAAAGTTTGGATTGGTGGACTATTACATCTGTTTTTATGTCCACCTGGCTTTAACTGCGTGTGAAGTGTAATCAGTACTTCCCTGTCCTTTGTGCCAACTCCTGCCAAGCATCAACAGACCATAAAGTAAACATGGATTAAGTGAGTCAGAGCTCTTTCTTGAGCCTTTGTCTTGCCCTCTGATTGTTACTTTGTCTTTTGTATTTTTACGCCTTGAGATCTTACTGTAATCCTTGGTGAAATTTTTTAAAGCCTTCTCTAATTTTTTCTTTCTCTCACACACTGCCACAAATCTCAGTCTAGTTCATTCCCTTAATGTTTAGTTGGAGTTTATCCAAGACAACATACACTGATAGGCAGAGGTAATCAATTGACATCTGTTTATCAATATTTGATCTTCTCCAAAAATTTGGATATTTCTCAGTATGTAATTCCTGCGTGCTACAAATGATGATTTATGATTCTCACGGTGAAATGGATGTTAGTATTTCTTTATATTTGGCTCAGCAGAAATGGGCCTAATGATTGGTGTTGTCTCCATCCATGCTGCCAGGTTTGTTCATAGTTTGTCTCAAATCACAGCTCTTCAGTCTCACTGAAAAGAGTGCTATGGGTTACAATTAAGTCCTTCAGTATTTTTCAATCATTTCTAGTACTTTTTTGGTCTCCTAAAATTTTTAAAAACATTTTTGTGGTGTGGACTTGATCTTGTGAAACTTATGAACTGCAAGCAAAGAAAGTAATGGCAACTGCGGAACATATTTTTGTTTTTTAATTATATTAATTAAACCTTCCAACTCCTGAATTAAATTTTTTTTATTTGCATCTTTTTTTCTCTTAAATTTAAAATATTAATCTATCAATTACAACAAGTGTAATCTCAGTGTAAAGTGTTTTTTTCTTCTTTCTAATGCTTTCTCTTTAAAAATCTGAAAAGCCATTTTCCTGGTGTAGTGCTGAATCACATTTTTTTACAGGTTTCTGAATTGTCACATCATCCTCTTTTTCATCAGCGCATACCAATAAAAGATTTGTTTCTTTTGCTTTTTTTTTTTTATTTCAGGCTCACCTGCCAGTCTTACCACGTCAGATAAGTGATACTGACAACTTCCTGTCTCTGGGTGGTGATTCTCTGTCGGCTGTCAGGGTAGCCTTAGCTCTGCAGGAAGTCTCCTCTCTTAGCATGGGACAGATTTATGATATTTTGCTGAATAAAGATTTCTATAGTGTATTGTCAGCTATTAAAAGAGCTGAAATTTTAGATAACGCTCCTTCAAAAAGTGCTTCAACTGAAGATAAAGATAAACGATTGAAGCTATATGAAAATCCAACAAATGATAGCCCGGAATATGGAGATATTCACCAGGAACTATCATTTATGAAAAAGACTATCAACACTGATAATATCTCACACAACAGTTTCTCAATTGATGTTGAAAGTAGGAATTCTCCTGAGGCCATTGTGAAGTCAGACCCTGTGTCAAGGTCTTATCTCCATAAGAAAAATACTGCAGCAACTAAGCAAGTGCCTGTAGGAACAAATGTGAAGCAAACAGAAAATGACATTAACTGTGCACCATGCAAGTCAAAACAGACCAAAGATATGTTTACTTCAGATGAAAATGATCTCTTTGAGAAGGCCACAAAATATAAGAGGAATTACTCCTGTTGCAATGGAAGCTCTAATTCACCAACATCTATACTTCAAAAAGGTGGAAAAATTATATTCCCAGATAAATATTGCAATGAAAAAGACAAAAAATGTCCCAGAGAAGACAATTCTCCAGGGAAAGACTCTAAATGTACAGCAGATTGGAACAAGTCGCACAATATTTTACCCACAAATACTGCAAAAGAGGAGAGAGAAAAACTTCAGCTGAAAAGAAAGTGGCAGTTTGACACTCACAAATGTGTAGATGCTTCACCATTGGTCATTCAGTTCAGGTAATGGAAATAGAGCTATTTTAATTTTTGTTCCAAATCTATTTAAAATCCATCAGTATTGTGTTATCTGATAGACTTTTCACAAATACAAGAAAGCTCTCTTATAGCCGATGCCAAAGGTAGTAGAAGTATGTCTTGCACTTAGCCCAAATGAGTAACATGTAGCATTTTTTTTTTTGTATTTGTAATGATTTACTTGTTCCTAGATATTTCTTCCTGTGAGATTAGCAATTTAAAAATTGACATGAAGATATGTTGGTTCAGTGCCAAGAGATTTATATAAAGTTTGCATTTAAAATGCTTTAAGCTTCAAAACTGCTATTTGGCACTCATAATACAAAAGGTTTGGTCTAAGGGCGTGTATGGGTGGCATAATAATCAACAGTCGGAAGAAATTGCTGAAAAAATAATTCCTCTATTTTTATCAATTGCCAAAAAACAAGATTAACACATTAGAATAAGGGTTTAGGACTTGCATAGGTTGCATATTGAAAATGTATAAGATTTATTTTTGAAAAAATTGCCTCTATTCTTGTCCACTGCCATTTTATCAGCTTCCTGTATAAGATTTGGTCTCATTGAAAAAAGCAAGTATTTATAACATAAACATGTGCCCTTGAAATTTTTCCAGTGGTTTTGGATTAATTATTTTTGTTTAATCCTGCTTAATCATTTTTTTGGTCCCTGTCTGAGGATGTCGTGTTCTTTACTCCTTAATCCTTTTAAAACCTAGTCAATTTTTGTTCCAATTTTTACCCCCCCCCCCTTCCTTTTTTAACAAAAGCATTCCAAAGCACATTAAGAAAAAGGCTAAAAAAATCTGAAACTATAGTTGATCATCAATTATAACAATGGTTTATGTTGTGTTCAAGGATCTGCAAAAGTAAGAGTAAATGCATTAAAATAAAATTCAAAATGTATTGCAGCTTTTGCAGCTTGAAATTTTTTAAAATCTACAATTGCTTCCTTGCTTATTTGACAGGGATAAAATAAAGATATGCAAAAGTTAAGTGATACAGGCAAAGGTCTAAGCATTTGAGGAATTTGAAAAAAAAAGCGTAGGCAAAAAAAACAAAAATGTGTTTGAATTTACTCTATCCCCAAACTCATTGGCCTTATTCTCATGGGAACAGGTCTCTATAAACGCTTCATACTCTATCGTCGATACATGTACTACTCTTTTGTAATATAAAATCGGGTGCTCGGTGGCACAGTGGATAGCAAATCAACCCCGAGATCTGCAGTGATCCTTCTGTCTCGTTTTAGAAGCCCCGCCACCGGCTCCCTGGCCTGGCGAAGGGCCTGAAAGCCTGAGATCAACTTGCTGTTGACTGGCTATATACAAAAACCTAACATATAAAATCAATTCAAGTGAGCATTGCCCAAAGTTTAAAAAAAAAAAGCTGAAAGATAAATATGTTACAACACAAAATAGACATCAATTAAAAAATATGTTTTTTTTTAAACTTTACATATTTTTTTCTAAAATCAGGAGTGAATGTTCTGTGTTTATCAGTTCTCACTCTGGTCTGGTCAGTCTTCTGGACCTTCACTCTGGAGCCTGTGCCTGGTCAGTCACTCTGCCAGACAGGGTAGAATCCTCAGCCTGTTGCACACTGGATGGTCATTTTCTAGTTGTTGGTAATTCCTGCACTATTCCTTATGTAAATGATTGATTCTTTTTCTGTGTTTTTTTTTGCTCCCTGTAGCATTTATAAAGAAGCCAGTCCAAATTAAGACTTTTTTTAATTATTAATTTTTTTTTTTTCACGAAGGATTTGTTAACTTTGTAATAAAGAAGATAAGTAGGGATACGTTAATGAAAACATAGTCCATAACTGGCAAGTGCATATTCAATCAAAAGCCATTATTTGTTATGCATTCGAACTTCATGATTTTGTGAGTTCTTATGCTTGCGTGCTCCACAGGTTGCTATGATGGTAACATCTACATACTGTGTGTCAGGTCTGGAGCGAGGGTGTGGCAGTTTCCTACTGGTGATGCTGTCAAGTGCTCTCCGACTCTGAACCCAGTGTCTGGCCATGTCTTGTGTGGCTCTCATGATGGCTCTCTTTACTGCCTTGATGTGCAGGTAATCTTTTCTCTCAAACTTTTAACCAAGCTAAATCCCAAACTGCACAGGCTGTATGAATGCTCAGCTTCATAGGAAGTTTCATGTTTCATTTTTGAGAGGCTCTTCAGATGAAAGATGAAAAAATAGGAATCACAAACATTGTGCACAAGTATAAACAGATTTTTTTCTTGCCTCAACTCTCTCTCTCTCTCTCTGATTGTTTTCTTTTTTTTTTCTCTCTCTATGATAATTATGCTCTTACATCTGTGACAGGATCAGAGATGTATGTGGAAACGAGATCTAGGTGGTGGTAGTGTTTTCTCCTCTCCTGCCGTAAACCATGACTGTCAAGTTGTGTATGCTGCTACTCTGGGAGGTCATGTGGCAGCCTTGAATGCAGTAAGTCGGATAGCATGTGATTTTTGTTCTTTTTATTATTTTTAATGCCTATGTAATTGTAATGTATTCTGAGAGACTGATTTCTCAAAATCTATTTTTAGTGTCCTTTTTGTCTCTCTTCACATGTATTTTGTACATTATTGTTGATGAAAAATTGCTTCCCCCATTCACCCTCTTGTTACCCTTTTTAAATCAATTACAACATTAAAACCAATGACTTCATTTCATCAAAGATGACATCAAAACACAATAGAAGGCCAAACTAAGGTTAACAGGAATCGTGGAACTTTTATTTCAGTGTTCCTGATAAATATGTACAGGAACCACTCAAAGGAACTGCAGCTCAGTTCAGAAGAAGTCCTTTGATTGGTTGATTTTTGTCCTGAAAATTAATCAGATAGGTCTAAGTCATTATATGATCTGTATAAGCTCAAAATGAGAAATATAAAAATTCTCAAAAGTACAGTTTTTTCAAAGCTTTAACATGTTCTTCTCTTTAAATATGCATTGATCTGAATACATGAATAGGAACAGAGGGCTCTTTACAAGGATTGTTACATGATGTATTCCAACACAGACCATTCCATTTATGTTTTGTTCTATAGGCTTCTGGAGAAGTTATGTGGACAATTGATTTGCACAAGCCTGTGTTTTCTTCACTCTCTGTGTGTGATGGCAAGGTCTTGGTTGGGTGTGTGGACTGCAGACTGTACTGCCTGGAGGAGTCGGGCAATCTTGTTAGTAAACTATTTTCATTGGTTTTATTTACAAGTCAGATTTGGGAAAAGAATCAAGAGGGTTTTGGTGATGTTGCGCAGGTTTGTTATCAGTCTTTAGTCTGAAACCTGGCTTTGGACTAAGGGTAGTTCAAAAGCAGATCGAATATACAATCAAGAGACACATTAACAAACTGATATTTTTTTTCAATAATCCCCATGTCTAGCTAGGTATCTTCTCCTAAGTGCATGATATTTCATTGGCAATATTAAACCATAACATAATGCCAGCATAGGAGGCTGTGTTAAATGTATTTTCTGGACTAAATTACTTGAGATGAATAGCTGTATAATAGAATGTAAATATGGGCTGGAAAAAATCGGACAAAAAGTAAGAATTCTCTTCTGTAAAAAAATCTATATATTTCCAGAGACCATACGGCAAACTAACTCATTTGAGAATTACAGAAAATCATTTCAAGTTCAGACTCTCTATAGAATCTTCAAACATGTAACAGAAAATTCAGATGACAGAACTATTTCCTTTGGGTAACGTTAAAGTAGACCGATAAGTATTATTTCAAATAAGAAAAGGTTTACATATTATGTCATTTCAGCAATGTGACACATCAGGCTGAGTGCAAGACTCCTGTTCCCAAAACAAAGAGATGTCATTTGCCTTATGATCTTTATCATTTTGTTCTATATTTTTTTTTCCAGCCCAATGATAATAAACCCCCTGAAAATTATTGATCGTATTGTCTGTAAATTTTTTCTCAGAGCTGGAGTTTTCAAGCAGCAGGCCCTATCTTTTCAACCCCAGTGGTGTACGGAACTCACATCCTGTTTGGATGCCATGACTTCTGCGTGTACTGTCTCAGTTTTGATGGCCAGCTCCAGTGGAAGTTTCAGGCACAAACAACAATTTATGCCACCGTTTTCCCTTTTACAGTGAGTGTAGACAAAAAGTGTGTGCAATGCAGAAACACAAGCACGGGTGTGTGTGATGACAAGGCAATGCTTAAAAAGTTTCGTGAAGCCTCTGGTAATAGAAACGACTTGAGTGTTGCATCGTCAGAAAGAAATCAACACTCTGAATCTGGTAAAGCGGCTAATAATACTGAATCATCTTCAAAGGCCAGAGATTGTGATAAGCGATATGCAAGTGTTTGTGTTGCGGTGGCCTCCACAGATGGCAATCTAAGCATCTTAGATATGAGAGATGGATGTTTATTGGTGAGAAAAGCTCTGCCTGGCCAGGTTTTCTCTTCTCCTGTAGTTGCAAATCACTGCATTGTTGTTGGATGCAGAGACAACTATGTGTACAGCTATGAACTGACTTGAGCTTTCTCCAAAGCATAGAGACAAATATAAGTGCAAGGTGTGTATCCTTTTTAGCAGTGCTTATTGATGCAGAGATTAAGTGCTGTGCTTTGGATTCTGAGGTCCGCAGGTGCAGTTTTTTGCATGTGCCACTTTTTGCTAATGATGAGCCTCACAAAAACTTGCTGGATATTTTTGTCTGATAAGAGCTGACAGGTTGAGGGATGCAGACGGCGAGAACCAAGAATCTTGATTGGCACTGCAAACAAAAGTAGACTCAACAATTTCAAATACTCTAAAATAATTAATATACAAGAAAGTGGCGATAGTGNNNCCCCCCCCCCTTCCCAATAGCTACATCTACACCAGCCAAACCAACAAAAATAATGAAGGAAAGTGGTACATGACCAGCCTTCATTCAAACAGGACAAGTTATTTACACAGTCATTACAGATCTTACCCAATCAACCACTCATAACAAAAGAGCAAAAACTGAGCACATATTTTGTCTGCAGGCAGCCCAACAGTTCTTAGACAAAAGTAATCACATGCAAGATAGAAAGACAACCGATATTACTTACAAAATTAACAAAGCCTAGAATAAAAACATGACAAGCTACAACATGTCTCAAAAAAAAA
>BLXT01002422.1:445112-455112 GCA_019648995.1 Plakobranchus ocellatus
CATCTCCCAGTTAAAAAAAAAAAAACCCTAGGCCATTTAAATAAATAATGTCGGTTCATAATTCATTAAAGATAAAAAATGTAACATTTTCAATTTCACAACTGTGTGTATCGCAAGTAGCGAAGCATGTATGTACAGTTCTAACTGCTCCAGTGAAATCTTTTCGTAAGCAGTCGAGCGTCGCTTTTTCCTTTATGTGTGACAAACCTTGAAAACATAAATGATACTTGAACTTCTAGAATATTTCATGATTTTTTGTACGAATCTCAACAAATACACCATAACACCCAAGAAATAAAAAAAGTTTATAGATTAGCTACATGTGAGAAAGTTGAAGTAACAAAAGAGCGAGAGCAATAATCACAAACATACAAAGGGAAATAGGGTACGATTAGATGATATTGTCTTTATTTCATATTTTTTCCATTTGTTAGGAAGGAAACTCTCCCTACTGTGTAGGGGATATGAGTCACATTGTGTCATTAATCTCCTCACTTCTCCCGACTGTTCACCCCTCACAGGGGGGACTGTCTTGCCTCTTTTGTCAGGACAGACAGAAGACATAACATTTTTCTGCACCTGTCACTAGTGAAAGGGTAGACCTATGCATCAAGACGTCAGTAAGGCAAGCACTTTTCCTATAAACAAACTTTCAGCTCTCAACGGGTATCTTTAGATCGGGTGGGCCATTTAGAAGTCGTCTATCTCCCCCGCCCCCCTCTCCCCTCTCCTCTCCCACCCACCCATGTCTCTTGTTTCACTTTTAAACCTGAACCAGTCCTGCCCCCTCCTGGGGCTCAGAATGATGAATCTGATCGGCTTATCTTGCAACAACTTAAGTGTATTGCATTTTTGCCATATATTTCGAGATTCATGCACTAAGATTCAAACGTAGGCTTGTCAAAAGAAGACTGTACATACATTTTTCTTGCTTCATCAAACCAGTCTAGGTATTTTTTTAAAATGAGATTTGAAAAAGCATTCAGTGGTACATTGGTTAGCGCTATCGCATCACAAGCAAACTCAATGGATCTCTACATGCCTTCTGTGACAGTAGGATCGAAGAAAAGTATACATTTATGCTTTCCTCACTTTCATAACAAATCAATATTATTATAAGAATCTAGAAGATGCCAAGTTCAAGAAGATGAAATAACGTAGTCAAAAAATATAATCGCCATCTTAAATTTACTGAAACAACAACAACAACAACATCAACAACAACAACAACAACAACAACAACAACAACAACAACAACAACAACAACAACAAATTGAAGATGTGAATATTTAAAGATTGAACCTTAAAGCTTCTATATTCAAACAATTTCAACAATAATGTCCCAGTAAACCCTTCAATGCATAAAAACTATGTGGTTCTATTTTGATTCAAAAAATATAAATTGGTAGTTATATAAAAACAACAACAACAGCAAATCTTAAATAGGGCAATAGACAAATACATTTGAACAATTGAAAACACTCTGAAATCGCCTTTCTGAGCGGGGCAAATGATGCCTGTTATGTTGATCTGAAAAATATAATATTGCTAGCCTTTTCAATTAGGATACGATCTGAAAACGAATTGCCTTTCCTGTGCATGATATTGGGGAACCAAAACTTTCAGGCACACCATGGCATTGCCTGCTACTGTACCATAACTTAGCTGCACATAGAACAAAAATCAATATCATTGCCATGCTGCGCTTCGCCAGTGTATGCAGCTCTATTTTTATGTCAAACTATGTCAAATATAAGCTAACAAGAAAATATGTTGAGATTTATTGTAAAGATAATATTTATTTTATCTTTTGATGTTAGATTGTATAAAAAAAATCAAAACAAAAACCAAACAAGAAACTGTGCAAAGATTGAATGTTTGGCTGTTTAGGGATTAGGCTATCTTTTTAGGCACTGCACTCTTTTCACATTGTTAAACTATCCTATAAATCTCATTATTTATTATTAATGACATATTTATTGTTTTGATCAATCTTTATTGTATTTTTACAATTTAATTAATGGTGTTTTATCCATTGATTCACCCATTCGTCTAATTTCGATATATTACTAGAGGGGAGGCCGCATAAAGAAAAAGCAGAATGCAGAAGAAAGACATAAAGATGTGGGTACACAAAAAGATGGCTCGTCTACGAACATTTGAGAGAAAGCTTTTGAAAATCAGAATGTCGGATTTTAACCAAAAGATAAGGGTCCGCCCTGAGATCTGCAGGGACCCTTCTGTTGAGGTTTCGAGCCCCACCATCGGCGCCCTGGGCTGACGGAGGTCCAAAGCCTGAGATCAACTTGTTGTTGACTGGCTATATACAAAAATCAAATCAGGTCAAAATTAAATATGATGTTACGTTTTTCAATTAGCCTTGCGCGTGATGTGGCTTTAGCTTTCGCTGACTTCGTTTACGGTTTTACATTATTATACACAGGCTCAGATTTCACGCACAACATACAAATGCAATTCTTTGCGTTCCCTGTCTTTTCTTAGAAATGACAGATTGAAATGGAGTTGCCTAGATTGATCTAAGGCGTGTTCTATGTTTATATTTCACCGAGATGAAACAATAGGCCTAAGGGAAAAATGGGCTTCACTGATCATCCGTGGCTTATGTAGAGTCTAATGAAATTTTTTACCTTAATGAGAGCAACTTAATTTAAATCTTAGAGCATCATTTATAATTAGAAAAAAAATTTCTGTGTACTCCTCAGGACCTGTAAAAGTGGACTGATACACAACAATAACATCTCTGGACAGAGCAATGACACTCTAATCCGCAGAAACTGAGCAAGATGGTTTCCTGTTGTTGTAGAACAGTAACCGACGCAGTTCCAGCCTTAATTGTTTTGTTTCTGGTAGCCATAGAGACGGGCAGGTGCCAGCAGAGCGGCCCAATCGTTTTCACATTGGAGGAGGAGCAGAAGGCAGACACCCTGGTTGGGAACGTTGCCGAGAGGAGCAACATCCGGGCTAACGTAACCCCGGAAGTGTTTGACCAGTTGAAGTATCAGATCCTGAGCTCGGAAAGTCTCCGCATTGCCTCCCTTTTTACCATCAACAGCGGCACGGGGGCGCTACTCACCAATGCTATGATCGACCGGGAGCAAGTGTGCGAGGCCACGGCTGTCGTCTGCCAGCTCGAGTTTGACGTGTCAGTGAAACATGGCGTCAATGTCATCAAACTCCTGAACATCATCGTTGTGGTGCTAGACAAAAACGACAATGCTCCATCGTTTCAGACTAGCGAACTACCTCTGAGCATCTCTGAGGGTGCCCCGGTAGGCAGTGAGATCTCCATCACGGGCGCTATAGACCGAGATGCAGGGCTGAACACAACCATTACTTACTGGATGGATGACAGCCAAGTCTTTGATCTGCAGGAGATGAAGCTGCTGGATGTATCTGTATTGAAGATTGTCTTGCTCCAAGAACTTGATAGAGAAAAAGAGGACTCTTACGAAATAAAAATTTATGCCAAGGATGGTGAAACTTCCTCCGCCCTGACCGGAACTCTAGCAGTGACCATCACTGTCACGGACATAAATGATCACGGACCTGTATTCTCCCAGTCTATATTCAACTTTACGGTAAAAGAGAGCGCTACAGTGGGCAGCCGTGTTGGTTTCCTGGTTGCAACCGATGAAGACGCGGGAAATAACGGTGCTATATCCTTCACGTTTAGCCCTCTTACGTCGTCAAAGCTGACACGTCTGTTCTTGCTGAACAAAACTTCTGGAGAAATCACGGTAAAGTCTGATTTACAATTTGAATCTGGCAATAGATTCGTGGCGGTCGTAGAAGCTAAAGACCAAGGCGGATCCCCTAGAGCCACCCAGGCTACGCTTTTGCTAACCGTCGTGGACGTAGGAAACACACCGCCCAAACTAGTCCTTACCTTGGCTGATCCTCTGTACCAGAATAGCTCCTTCTTGTCAGAGGGTTTACCCGAAGGTTCTTTTGTGGGAACGCTGAAATATACAGATACGGATGAGCAGGAGAATGGTCAAGTCAAATGTTCCTCCATGAACTCTTTCTTTGCCCTGCAGCCACTGGAAGACAACGCATACGCCATAGAGATTAAGGTACAGCTAGACCGTGAAGCCCAGAACGAGATGTTGGTTGTACTGAGATGTTCAGATGGTGGATCTCCAAGTCTCTCCTCCACCGCCAATTTCACTGTCTACATTTCTGACATAAACGATAACGTGCCGGTGTTCCAGTCTTCAGGTTATAGAGCAGAGGTGTTAGAGAGGGTCACATCCTTTCCTTCGCTGTTGAGTGTGTCTGCTACAGATGCTGATGAGGGCAGAAACAGCAAGATCACTTACCAGCTATCCATGAACTCTAGTAACGCCTTCTCCATAGACCCATTTACCGGATGGATCTCTCTCATCTCACCAGTGGATCGCGAGGCTGGGCCGATCATCCAGCTCACCGTGCTAGCAGTGGACGATGGTCAACCATCTCGTCTCACTGGAAGTGCGATGGTCAGTGTTTACGTGCAAGATGTCAATGACAACCGCCCGCAAATCATTCGGCAAGATTACCAGGTCAGAGAAAATCAGAACACGGGAGCGTTTGTAGCTCAGGTTCAGGCAACAGACAATGATGTTGGTGACAATGGGGAGCTCTCCTACCTCTTGCTCTTGGATCTCTCTGGCGGATTTTCTGTGTCTGAAACTGGACTTATCACTACAGCAAAAGTGTTTGACAGAGAAACTGCAGATTTCTACACTATTTTAGTTGAGGTCAGCGATAAAGGTCGCCCGTCTTTGTCAAGCACAGCTACTCTGAGTATAACCATTACAGATGCTAACGACCATAGTCCGCAAATCATCTATCCTATTCCCGGGAATGACACGGTCACAATAAGCGCTGGACTCTCCCCTGGGACAGTGGTCGCTAGAGCGGACGCTAGTGATGCTGACATAGGTAAGAACGCCAAGCTCCTCTACCTGATCGCCGAGGGAAACCCTCACAAGATTTTCAGCATAGATAACACCACTGGCACAGTATTTGTTGCCCGGCGTCTCGAGACCAGTAGAGAATCATCCTACAGGTTGACGCTCTCCGTACAAGACACCGGCAGCCCGAGACTTCACAATAAAACCTATCTTTATGTAAACATTGACTTTACCAACGCCACCCGAGTTGGCTCTTCCTCTGGCATGGAACACAAGTATGTCGTTATCGCTGGTGTTATCTCTGGCGTTACCCTGGCCATCGCCATCATCGTCATCGCCATCATTCTCAAGCTGCGGCACATGGACATCACCCGTTGTGCGGGGAGGGGGTCGAAGGTCAAGGCAGTCCCTAGCAATATGGGACATCCGGGCAACTCGGTCCATGTCAAACAAGAGGGCCACATGAATGTACCAGTAGACGGGGCATTCAGAAGTGACCAGTGCGATAGAGACGCCGGCTTTGGGGAGGACTTCAGAGGGCCGAGATTGAACTTGGAGAGCCACATGTCACGTGACTTCCCTCTGGGCAAACAAGTGATGGACCATGGAGAAAGTCACAGGGTGGTGCTGCCGCTGTCAATGGATGTGAGTAACATTATTTGGAACCTTGTCTATATCTATCTCCCTTCGGCTTCTTTAAATACACCGCTCTCTAGCTTTTTAAAAATTTTATCTATTTTTCGCATTGTTGGCTTGTTCGTGAAACTGTGGATATTAATAATTCGTATGCTTTTTTTTTTCAAAATGCGTTCTTTGTTGATCTTTTCAATTACGTTTTTCTTTACATTTTTCTTTATCTCTTGCATAGATAAAATATTGCACTCTTGATGTAGATAAAATAAAATCTTTTCTATCTTTTACCTGTACAGTTTTATACACGTATTCAACAGAGTAACTCTTCATCACATTAAACAATCAAAAGATTAACACAGACGAAACTGATTTAAAATGATTTATATATTTATGCACACACACAAAACCCACACACAATCACACAATGAATGAACCTGAGCAGGAGCGATTATCAAAGATCAACAAAATAAAGAAATTCTGGCATAGAGCAACAAACTGTTAGAAAGAATCTAAGAATTTATCGTTTGAGAGAAGCCAAAAAGAGAAGCAAAAGCACAAAGAATAATGAAACTACAATAATAGAACATAAGAAAAATAATGAAAGAAATTGGACGATGACAGTTTTGTAAAAGAAGAAAATTATGTATGGTAGGAAGGAAAGAAAAAGACACTTTAATGAAGAAAGGGAAAAAAAAAGATTGTATGTCTACGTCTAAATATTATTCATGAAAATACCAGCTACAAAACAAGTCAGTTTTCTAGAATTTGGTAGAATGTAAAATAAAAAATGGTAAAGCAAGTTTCATGCTTGGTCCAAGGGTCGGGAAACAGGGAGAGCGTCCTGATTGTTGTTGACATGCGGCATTCTAAGCTAGCTTCCCATTGCCAGCCTCCACGCCTTTACTTTTGCTAGGTCTTAAGAATCCTAGCTATCCATTGAGTTCTCGGTGAACATATAGAACATTTTAATTATCAATGTAAATTAAGATAGAAAAGGGAGACCATATATCTCTGTACTGAAACACTTGAGACTGTGATGTTTTTTCAAACAGTACTTTCACCTCTGGTATTGAGGTAAAGTCTGTATCTGAGAGTCAGATAGCTTCTCTAATGTGCTCGATTTTACACGATAGACGATGTTTGTGGCACAGTCGCTAGCAAACCCGTCCTGACTCCAATGTTATCCTCCACAGCACAAACTTTATGAATTAGAAATATTGTGCAGTCTATCTCTATTCAAGTAGTCGAAATTCTAATGTTCATCCACGAGATTAATTCTGATTTTTGACCCAATCTCTCTTCCTGTACTGACCAGGCCCGTGCTCCTCCAGGTCACGAGGACATGTCCAGCGACAGCTCTGCCGACGTGACCACCAGTGACAGTGGGCGTGGAGCCAGCGATACGGAAGAGACACCGGCTGTAGGAGGTAATTAGCTTATCCATTTCCCTAGCCCTACAAGCAAAGAAAAGCACATTTTTTTCCCATGCTCTTTTCCATGGTTCATATCTCAATTTTTTTTCCCATTTATTTCTGTATATTGAAAAAAAAATAAAATAAAATAAAAACATGAGAAAAGTGTTTTTTTCATTTGTAAATAACAATTATATCCCCAAATCTTCCCTATATTTCTTTAGATCGTGCTCATATTATGTGCCATAATGTATCAAACAATACGTGTAAAACAATTCATATTTCTTTGGGACATCTTATGAACTTTATTTCAATATCTTCATACAACTGTACTTTTAAGACATATTACTTATACTTTTCAGTGCCATTTTTAAAAAACTTTTTCTCCAATTTCGATTCTTTTAAAACCATCCTTTAAATAATTGTAACTTTTTTTTTAGTTTTCGTCAGAATGAAATACCTGACACAACGTTCTATCGATAAAGGGCATTTTTCAAAGATACTTCAGTAACATTGTTGGTGTTCACAGGAAATTATAATTTTGGATCCCTTGGAAAATTCCTACCGTTTTCCTGTCCTCATCAGTTCCTGTATAGGTAGCTTAGTAGCTCGTCACGCTATGCCAACTGAACTCACCCCACTTATTTGATTGCTATGAATGCCGTGCACAAATGAAATGCTGTGCCACATATAGGCTTGATGTGTATCTAGTATAGCAGCAACATCGCTTGCTCTACTTTCTGTGTTGTGTGTTCACATCTACGATATCGATCACCTAAGGCTTACAGCCGCACAGCACTGTACAAAACTAGTGAAAGAGAATTCTCGATTTTGCTTTGATTAAGAACCTGATGGCAAATGATTCTGTTTTCAAGCTGGTGGTGAAATGAACCGCGCTGTTTCTAGTTTGCTTCAATGTCAATTAAATGAAAACGTCATAGTAGATATCAAAGATAAGAACAGCACTGTTAACTTTATCAAAACGTCAATAATCTTTTTTTTTTCTTTTTTTAATTTGGATCTCGATGGTCGGTTCTGTTCACCACCATTAGGGACGGTAGTTTGCATGAAAACAACTCATTATTTCTTTGAACCCCCAATCAGGGTGACGTAGGTTAATTACGCTACCACCTACGCCTCCATATGACAGCTGAGCTGTTAATCATAAATTGATTTTTAAGTATCCAAATTTAGCAGCGAAGTATGAGACAAATGTAACAAAACATGCTTACTGCCCTAATCGTTTTTACCGACATTCAGATTGACTGGGTATATCAACAATCGATAAATCAATCAATATATTAAAATATTTCCCACGCCCTTCACACTTGATTAAGCATGGTGAAAATCCCCTTAAAATATTAAAAGACTTACGTAAATGTTTGATGATTACGTTAATCTTCTTTCTCACGTAAATCTTTAAAATTAAATTTATTTTATTTTTGCGAACCAATGCTTTGTTTCCAATATTATTGTCGTCGTTAATTTTCGTATCATTAGTTGCGGCGTATTTTTACTTTTTACCTATTATTATTGCCTGATTAAAACTAACACTTTAACGATTGTTTTGTGCCTTTACAGTATAAAAATAATAAAGTCCTGATAACACAGCTACCTTCAAACGGGTACATAAAGGAAAACTGTTTTTCTATCTTTGATTTACCAATGAAGACCTCTATATAAACGGAATCAATAAATTTCCTTTCATTCCTCATCAGGTCCCGCACCCCCAACAAAAGGCCGTATGTACGGGTTAAAAACTTCAGACCTGGATCCCACCCCGTGGGTTCCACCTCGTCAGCCCATGAATGCCGGATCTCACGACCCAGACATGGATCCTCCATCCTACAGGAGCCTGGTAGCCCGGGACACCAGCAGCATGGACAACCTGCCGAGAGCGGCCAGGCAATACGCCTCACAGAAAGACTTCAGCAAGCCCAGGCGGCCGCCTAACAAGGTTCGCTTTTCCGTGGACGACCAGGTGGTGGGGCAGGGCGGCTCGGGAAGGGGTAGAGAGCCAGGCCAGGTTTACTGGACCGGAGGCAACCGGGAGTCTGACCTGGCACATTCCAAACAGCCGTCTGGGTACGGACATCCAGGGCAGCATGAGCAGCAGCCACTCAGTACATTCCTCGATCCATCCAATACAGCCAAACTACATCCTTCCTCCCGGCTTCACACAACTCCCCAGACAGCACAAAACTCGGACACTAGCCGGTCTCCAGTGTCTTTTACTCCTCATAACTCCTCAACATCATCCTTCTCCCACCCTGACTTACACCAGTCGCTCACTCCCGCGGGGGGCCTCCCCCGGCAGCAGCACAAACTGTCAAACATCCCAGCACGCTCGGCCGGTCCCCCCAACCCGAGCTATCCCCTGCTGCCCCACCAGAAGTACCACCCGTCACACCCTTCATCCAACAGAGTTCTGCTTCCCTCACTGAATGCCAGTATTGATGAGGATGAAGACGATGGATCCACCACAACATCTGGAAGCTACGCCGTTGAGGACAATATCCTAAACATTTCTGTAGAGTGCTGATCAACCAAAGTTCCTAGCATTTCTTAAAGCTGCTGATTGATTTGATCATGTTGTTGAATATTTCCATAGAATATTTAATACCTTATGAACTCAACCTTTCTGTGAAGTTTGAAGACTGAAAGTGTCCTAAGCATTTCCGTAGTTACTTGATTGGATCACATCCTGGAGTTTTGGACGGCTTCTTAATGTAAATAGAAGAATATTCTCAGGCCTTATTTTGACAACTGAAAAAGCATAGCCTCGAAGTTATGCTGAGTGCGGATCGTCTAATTCATGCCCTTCAAATTTTTTACTTATTGATGCCAAGAAACTTTTTGATATGCCTCGTGAGATTCAATAAAATCCATCCATTTTCTAACTGTTCAAAGTATGACACGCCTGAAGGGGGAAAAAAAGAAAGTAAAAGAATAGATTGAAGGATGAAAGTAAGAAGTAAAGATCGATTATTTAGAAATGTTTATGAAGTAATGATTCTCATTCCCCCCCCCCCCACGTCT
>BLXT01002422.1:457612-460889 GCA_019648995.1 Plakobranchus ocellatus
GACGAGCTTGGCCTTATTGTTGGAGCAAAATTATGTAACGGCGGAATGTAAATTATGTCTATATGTTGTCAAGCTGTCCTCATTAGCAACCGCTTCTTGGTCCGTCAGTTTCAGCCCAGATTTAACGATTTTTCGATCAACTTGTTTGCCTATTTGTGCTCTTGTCTATTTTGATGAGCGCGTACCCGTAGTTTATACATTTGTTATTACATCCGTCTATTTGCTTGTCTTTCGTCTCCTGTAATTTCATTGGAATTCTGTCTAGCTCTTTTCGTGAGTGAATGTGCCTTTCTTTATCTTTTTTTGTTAATATTTCCTATACATAGAGTTTGATTTATCATTTCTATGAACTAATTTTGCTCATTATTTTTTCTTTCCTCCCACCCCCCTCCTTTTTTTTTTCTTTTTGAATAAGGGCTAACTACAGGACAAGGAACTGGAAAGATATGCATTCCATATCAACAGTATTTGACCCTCAAAGAGTTTAACACTTTTACAATTATATTCTTTTGAAGTCTCTCTCACACATTTTTCGACGAGCCACGCGTTTGTAGCCTGACATTACAACAATAAAATAGTAAATCCCTAAAAGAAGATTACTGGGTTTTTTTTTTCATACACATAAATTGATTGAGGTCGACTGAGTTAAGAAATAGCAACTTGATTGAATTGTGTGTTTCAGGACATTTCAGATGTAAATGCATCCTCAGGCACTTGCTCGGACCAAAATCGAAGCTTGAAAGTGCCCATGCTTTTGCAGCTGGTTAAATAAAATAGAATTTAATGATAATCATAACTCAGATTTTTTAAATATCTTGGAAATACATTAATTTAGCATATTACATTAATGCATGTGACTATCAACACATTAGAGCAACTGGTATGTTTTTCATCGAAAATGATTAGTTTAAAAAATCCTTTAACTTAAAATCGAAAGGATACATGTTCACTTCACAAACTTAAGATCAGTAGTCTGTGCTCTGATAGGCAACAAAAGAAAATCTAGACTTGATGAAAGCATGCATTGCTGCTGGAAAATTAGACCAAATCAAGGCTGAATCTGCAAACACATTAATTTTACATAGAGCTGGACTGTACTCTCTACATTGAAGATCAGGCTTCAGTTCTAAGACAACTCTACAACGACAACAACAACAGTAGCAAAAAATCTGAATGAATAAAGACAAGAATGATATCATCTGACTCACCAAGCTCTGGAAAAAGCCCATTGGACGTTAATTTGGAACTAAAGAAAAAAAACAAAACAATCTTTACTCCTTTGCTTTAAACATTTGATATTCTTAGCTCATCACTGTTTAGTTTGATCTGCTTAGATGAAGCAAAAAAATCAAAACAATCAAATTTTGCTATCGGGAATGGAAGAAAAAAAAAATGAGCATAACAAATTTTGGGAACTGCTGCTGCAGTTTAAACACTCTGTACCGATAATTGTCAAATAACAAAACAATGAAATTAGAGTTTAATCACTCTGTACCTATTGTTAAAGTACAAGAAGAATGATACTAAAGTTTAAACACTCTGTACCGATAATTGTCAAATAACAAAAACAATGAAATTAGAGTTTAATCACTCTGTACCTATTGTTAAAGTACAAGAAGAATGATACTAAAGTTTAAACACTCTGTACCTATAATTGTCAAATAACAAAAATAATGAAATTAGAGTTTAATCACTCTGTACCTATTGTTAAAGTACAAGAAGAATGATACTAAAGTTTAAAGACTCTGTACCGATAATTGTCAAATAACAAAAACAATGAAATTAGAGTTTAATCACTCTGTACCTATTGTTAAAGTACAAGAAGAATGATACTAAAGTTTAAACACTCTGTACCTATAATTGTCAAATAACAAAAAGAATGAAATTAGAGTTTAATCAGTCTGTACCTATTGTTAAAGTACAAGAAGAATGATACTAAAGTTTAAACACTCTGTACCAATAATTGTCAAATAACAAAAAGAATGAAATTAGAGTTTAATCACTCTGTACCTATTGTTAAAGTAAAGAAGAATGATACTAAAGTTTAAACACTCTGTACCTATAATTGTCAAATAATAAAAATAATGAAATTAGAGTTTAATCACTCTGTATTTATTATCAAAATACAAGAAGAATGACACTAGAGATTTATCATTCATTACTTATTATCAAAATAAAAGAAGAATGAAACTAGAGATTTATCATTCTGTACTTATTATCAAAATAAAAGAAGAATGACACTAGAGATTTATCATTCTGTACTTATTATCAAAATAAAAGAAGAATGAAACTAGAGATTTATCATTCTGTACTTATTATCAAAATACAAGAAGAATGACACTAGAGATTTATCATTCTGCACCTATTATCAAAGCACAAGAAGAATGACACTAGAGATTTATCATTCTGTACTTATTATCAAAATACAAGAAGAATGACACTAGAGATTTATCATTTTGTACTTATTATCAAAATACAAGAAGAATGACACTAGAGATTTATCATTCTGTACTTATTATCAAAATACAAGAAGAATTACGCTAGAGATTTATCATTCTATACTTATTATCAAAATACAAGAAGAATGACGCTAGAGATTTATCATTCTATACTTATTATCAAAATACAAGAAGAATGACACTAGAGTTTAAACACTCTGTACCGATAAATGTCAAATAACAAGAAGATTGACACTAGAGTTTAAACACTCTGTACCGATAATTGTCAAATAACAAGAATATTGACACTAGAGTTTAAACACTCTGTACCGATAAATGTCAAATAACAAGAATATTGACACTAGAGTTTAAACACTCTGTACCGATAATTGTCAAATAACAAGAATATTGACACTAGAGTTTAAACACTCTGTACCTCTTGTCAAGTAACAAGAAGAATTACACCAGAGTTTAAGCACTCTGAACGTCTAACTATCAACATACAAGAAGAATAACTTTAGAGGTTCTACCACTTGTCAAGCCTCGTAATTGATAATACTTTTTGTAAGATCTCTCCATTTGAATCTCACTACGAGTTCCGTCAAAATATGCTTGATCTCCACCCATATTAACTTTAGGCATAAATCAATAATACATTTTAAGCTTATATAAGACTTAGTTTCTCTGGCTTTTAACACGTGCAAATATCGACATAAGTCTTAAACACGATATGGAGTAAACATTTGAAATATGTGAAAATAAGGTTAATGAAAACCAAAATATATGTACTCAAGCTTTGAAAAAAAAAATCATGCTTTCCCCCCCCCCCCCCCCCCCCC
>BLXT01002422.1:678550-690341 GCA_019648995.1 Plakobranchus ocellatus
TATCGACTGGATAAAAAGAATTCAAGCATTACTGAAACAGAAAAGAAAGAGAATTGAACAAGAACAATGAAAGAGTGAGACAAAACCTGACAGTTTTGACTTATCAAAGAACTTAACATAATGGGCAATATCATAGGGTCATCAAAATATAAACTTTACTAGAGAATCCGAGCAGAGAAATTATAGGCTAGATATAATCACTGGATCTTGTTTGCGTCTGGCATTTTGACGATGGAAAAGAAGCTCCCTCTATACAGGTTATTAGATCTCATGACATGAGCATTTACTGGAGATTCCTTAACCATCAATCGGGGAAGGAAAGTACGCTCAGGTAAAAGTTCATTTTAGTTATCTTTGTAATAATGTGTCTAGATTATTTCAACTCTATTTCAGAAAAAAAAAAAATACAATACACCGTGTACAAAAACCGGTTCTAAAAATAAATAAATAATTAAATAAATAAAAAAAAATAAATACATGAATAAATAAATAAAACGCACGAAAGAAAACTTCGCTGAGTCCCTGCTAATAGCTTTAAAAGATAACAATAGAGGCTACGAAAGTGAAAAGAAAGATATCTTCAAAATATCTTTAAAGTGACAACATCGTCAAAATGTTTAAATATGTGTTCATTTCCATCCGTCTGCGCGTCGGAATGATATCTATCTACTTCAGTCTGTGTACTTCTTAATTCATAATATAGGGACATAAATGAATATGCATTAATGTGAAGGCCTTGTAAAAATTTAAACTATTTTCATTTTCTGCAAATGGACTTGATAAAGATAAACTCACTCACACATAGCATGTTTGTTCAGGCTTAAGATGTCTCCTGTATTTTCGATATAAAAACTCGTAGCACTTAAATTAACTGCACAATTTTATTTTTTTTCCGCCTCGAATTGGATTGTCTAATCATGGCGTTCATATAAAAAAAAAAACAAAACAAAAAAAAAAAACGTAGAAGTAAAGTAAACAAAGTTAAATAAATACTTTGGAAAATTACAGTTTCGATTTTGTGTTTATTATATTGCAATTCTTGGTAAAACAAAATGAAACAGTTTCACATTCTTTAAACAACTTATTGTTTGCAATACATACTTCGCTGACTTCTTACGTGACAACCACACTTTAAACAGTGAGGCAGTTTTGAAAGAAAACATGCACATGCAGAAAACTGTGCTGGTGATAAAAATACATCCATGTACATTTCTCTCACTTTTATAATGTATCTTTCTAACTTGATTTTCTCTCGCTCTCTCTCTCTCTTTCTCTCTTTCTCTTTCTTTCTTTTTTTTCTCTCTCTCTCTCTTTCTCTCTCTGTCTCTCTCTCTTTTTGTCTTGCTCCCGATCACCGTCCAAATATTTCGCTCCGCTTTTTTCTCTATTTCTATTTTTCCCCCTTGATTTTCTCTCGCTCAACCTTCTCTCTTTCTCTCTATCTCTTACTCTCCCCCGCCTCTGTCTCTTCTCTCTCTCTCTCTCTCTCTCTCTATCTATCTATCTATCTATCTATCTCTCAATAATCAATTTGTTTTAACATCGTGCCAAGCTGCTCTGAATTTATAAATTACAGGGAAAAAAACAATTGGATCCTAAAGAGAACCCAGTAAAATTAACTTCAAAGCGTAAACAACAGTTTTAACAGGCTTGTTATAAAGATTAGTTAAAAGCCTTGCCATGTTTGTCTATCCTTAAAACACACCATCATATAGCATCGTTTTTGTTCCTAAGGTTTATTCTTTTGTGCGATAATTTCTTTGTTGAAGCGAAGAGCGCTCGGGTAAGGGTAACATGCACTGAGGTCTCCAAGTCTCAGAGATGTTCGTACAGCTGAGTATAAGCATCCATCCGGCGGCAAATCTTCAGGGGCGTCAACAACTGAAACAATCATGCATGATTTCTTATTTATTTTTTCCTTTTTTATTCCTGCCTGTCTGTGTGGTCTAAAGATTTACACCTACTTTAAGTTTCTGGATAATATTATCCTTAGGTGTGTGCCTGAACGCTTAAAGTTTATTATTAGTATTGAACAGTTTCAAATATTTTGATTTTAATTTTTTGTATTCTGTGAACTTATATTTAAAACTCACACACATACACACACACACACACATTAAAGAAAACACTCTTTTAAATAGCATCATTTAGAATCGCTGTTTCCTTGGCGTTCTATAGTAATGCTTTCGCTCTTAATGTGTTAGAACTGTAGTAGGTTAAATAAGAATTGACCTAGATAGGGCGGTAAATCTAAAGCCCTATTGTTTTGTTACTAATTCAACATTTGAATAAAATTCAATTAACTTGAGTTCCTCTGCAGTTTTCTTTTTCCTTTTTTCTATTTTCTTTCCTTCATAAGTAGTCTGTGCATTGAAGGGGAAAAAAGCATTAAAACATTCAATGTTTTAGTAATTAGTTGTCAGGCTAACGAGTATATTTTCAGAGAGATCCAGTTTGGCTTCGGAAAGATTTTTAGTCTTCATCATGATTTTAGAGAGATTATCGTGTTATATAGAGACCAATCTCAGTAAATCGTGACCTGGCATGTTTCTCATCTTATCACTGTGTAGATTCTGTCCTTCGGCGTGTTCACTTGTTTGTTCATGTCCAGCTTTGTTCGCCCACCCCAGGCTGCACAACGCTGGCATTTCTCAACCAGCACTGGGAGATTTTATTTTCAGGACAAAGAGTTATCCAAGTCACTTCTCCTCTCTACCACATAGCTCTCATCCTTTCCTCATATTCTCTTTTTTTTTCAAAACACACCAAAGCGGGATCTTTGAAAGGAAACGTATATTTTCCTAAAGGGTCTTTTCGCTTTAACTTAAGAAAGTATGTCAAAAGCTTGAATTTTAAATAGCATTGCTATTCATTGTTAGAGTCATGAATATTTTACAGGCATCTTGAAATAAGCAGCTACTAAATCAAGTTTTGAAACCATAACGAGAACCCATTATCGATCTCAGTGTTGAAGTTATTAAAATATTCAAGAGAGTACTCAAGGAAACAACGCAAGTGAGTTTAAGTTTTCTGAAGTCTCTAGTTTTGTTTCACGCGAATTTCAATGTAATATACTTATAATCAAATTGAAAAACAACCACCAAATTAACTAATCGGAACAAAGAAAAGAAGGTCAGTGTTTATTTTTGAGGTCGTTCTGCCTAAGGTATTTTCTAATTATTGTGGCACGAATGTGCATCGGTTAAACCTGCAAGCTCGCTTAACAAACATGTAAATGATTGATAGTTCTTAGGAACTCATATGGTTAGGTTTAGTGCCTATATAATACTAAGATCAGTATAAGAAAGCTGCCTCCCAAAACCCAATTATGCGGACCCCGATGCGAGACTATTATCTCTCGAGCTAGATCTAATGTATCTGTCTATTCTCACACCAGAAGCAGCATGTTTGCAACTGAATGTTTGAAGACTGAAACAAATGTATTCTACAAAGGTGCCAATTTTCTTATTGGTATACTCCTACGCCAATGATAAATAGACTATAAAAAGAACAAAACGTTTATTAGAAAGAAAAGATAATAACAATAATAAAAGAATGTGAATGTTTCAAACTTTTTTAAAATCCCATGAGCCTTCACACGACAAATTTGAACAGTTCTTTTTTTTTTAAATTTTGAAATGAAACACGTCTCATATATGGATACACTTTTAGCGTTTTCGAGATTTAGCAAGCAAAACTAAAAGATTTCATGAGAGCTCGGATAATCAGAAACCTTTTATAAAGCGTGAGCAAACAAAAATTATTGAAAGTCCCATTCAGATCTAATACCAGTCAACTTTCATCCACCTTCCTTTAAAACAGGAATAAAATATGCTTTAAAAAATTCAATTTTAGTCCCCAGCCTCCACTCCAACATTTGTATTTAGAGAGAGAAAGTTAAACCTCATGAGTATTTCATTTAACAAAGTTACGAAAGAAGATTTCTCTTAGTTCGTGAAGTATAGTTTTAAATGTTCCATGAGAACAGTCATAGTAAATATTGACTTTGCTTTGTCCAGTCGATAGCACTGGGTAAATCATGTCCTAAAGGTATACATGCATCGCTTGTTATGTCCAGGGATTTTTTTTACCTCCTACGACTGGACTCTGGTGGTATATCTCAACTAGGGCTGAACAATTTCTTTAGCATATTAGGACAAATTAGTCAAAGTCACCCTCCATCCATACTCCTTTATTCTTAAACTTTCTTTAACTCCCGCCCCCATCTCCCCCATCGTGTCCTTTTCTCCTCGAAACGCTATAACGGGATCCATCAGGGAAAAAAAAGTGTACCTCTCTGATGGGTCTTTTTGTCATGGTAAGCAAATATATGTCGAACTCTTTTAAAGTTTTTACCATTTTTACATTGTTATACTGATCAATATTTCACACGCGTTGTCAGATTAGCAACAACTGATTATAGTTTTGACATCGTAACAAGAATCCTTTATCATTTTAAGGATTGAATTTCGTAAAATATTTATGACTGCACTCAAAAGTTTTCAAAGGATCCTAGTTCTGCTCAGGAAAATTGTAATGTTATACATTTATAACAGAGTAGAAAACAAAATGGCGATCTTGAATATCAATTGCCATTAACAAAAAAATCAATAATTTTTTTAAATTAGAAGCCCTTTCTTTTGTTGCTCATACAGTTTCGCTCCACCCATCGCTATTTTTTACATTTATTCTGTTACCAGAAACTAAATCAGCTGCAGGCGATAGCTTCCTTGAGAAAGCATTAAATCATTGATTGTTTCCACATTGCCAATGTGGTTAAGCCTGCCGCCTGTAACATTGTAAATAGCACAAAGTACCATGAAACTCTCTTTCTCAAACACTTGAATAGAATATTTCTAACTCTTGAAAAACATAGAGCCTCTGTTTTCACCTGAAGAATTTTGAAAAAAAAAAGATGTTAGTGATTCTCCTCTATTTTTCCTCGTTGACTGAAAGTGTTAGTTATTTTGAATTTTGTGATTTGAGATTTGTAGTGAAAGAAGGTAAAACCGTCACTGGAAACGTAATAAATCTACTTCTTTAATATATATATATTTTTTTTATTATTTAAATACAGAGTAAAATACAGCAATAGGTTATTGTTAGTGCTACAGAGCGGCTGTTTTGTTTCCATGTTCATTTCCCTCTCAGCCTGGCCTCCTCCAGTGTCTAGTGATATTCAATTTTTTTAAAATTTTCTCAAATTTGTCCCTAAGCTTCATTAAGTCCTTTTTTCTTTTGACTTTCAACTTTTGTATTCGTTTGATATCGATTAAGAAAAAGACTCGAAAACTGTTTTAGGGGAAAAATATGCATTTTCAAAAAGAAACAAAAACAAAACGATATATAATTTTGTGTTACATTGACAAATATCGTTAATGATATTATAATCATGTAACTAGTCGTTATTTTGAAAACAATTGTCCGATTTTGTCCGATTTAGAACTACTTTGTCCAGGCCAGCTATTATGTAAAGAAACAAACGGGATTAAAGAGGCACGTGGCGTCTACTGAAGCACATCAACACTTGCTGTTGCCTCTTAAAACATTCCCTAGACATCGATCGAGGGAGATAGATTGAGAAAACTCATATGTAAAAGAGATTAGGAAGTTCACACAGAGGAAGAGAAAGAGAGAGAGAAAGGCAGAGAGAGAGACAGAGGGAGAGAGAGAGAGAGAGAGAAAGACAGAGAGAGAGAGAGAAAGAGAGTGAGAGAGAAGAAAAAAAAAACAGATAGCAAGAAAAGCAGAGAGAAATAAAAATAGCAAAATGTAGATTCAGAGAAAGAAACAAAAAGAGAGACATAAACGGCGAGAGGGACCGACAGAGAAAGAGAAAGGAAAAAAATATAGACTGAAAAAAAAGAGAGAAAAATAGAGAGAAGATATAGAGAAAAGAGAGAGAGAGAGAGAGAGAGAGAGAGAGAGAGAGAGAGAGAGAAAGAGAAACAGAGAGAAAGAAACAGAGAGAGAGAGAGAAAGAAAAAGAATGAGGGAAAGAGAGAGAGAGAGAGAGAGAGAGAGAGAGAGAGAGAGAGGGAGAGGGAGAGAAATGTAAAGCTAAAAAGAAAAAAACATATAAATATTAGTATGTTATTTTGAGAGAGATGAAAGAGGGAAGAGCAGAGGGAGGAACAAAAATGAAAAAATAAGAAAAGAAACGTAAGAGTTGGAGCAAATGGAGAATGAACCATTAAGACATTGAGAGAAAATTTAGGAAGAGAGAAAGGGAAGAAAAAAGGGGCCTTTCCATACTCTCCACACCTAATCCTAATGGTTTATGCCACACGAAGATCCTCTACAGGGCTCATTTAAAATGGAAAAGTCAAGACTTCTACAGAGAAGAGCTTTGTGAACATTCGATAGGGAAAATTCTAATGTATTTTTAAGCTTTCAGAAGTTCTGCTTATCATATACGTTGACTCTAAAGCCGTGAAAGAGTAAATACAATTTCTAAGTCTGATCCTTCTCAATCTATTGGTTGCATTGCCTTTGAGAGCAGTGGCATTTTAAAAGCTGTAGAGTTGATCGTGACATCGTTAGCAAACAGTTCAAACTTCTGTACAATTTTGCGATTCTAAAACAAAAAGACTCTCAGTGTTGTGTGACACGGGACAAATTTTGCAGCTTCAAATGATTTTAGAAACACGTTCAATATAAGATGCATCAATTGCAGTGCATGAATATTTGTTTAACAGGCATGTCGGAGAGATCAAATAAAAGCCTTGTCGTGTTCGTCTGTCATTGAAACACACAGGCCCATAAAATCGGTAAAAAAAAAGATTTTTTTTTTAAATTTGTGTTCTATGTTTCCTGCCGTGCAAGACCAATAGCGTGGATTCACTACATCATCCTATAACTTTATCCTCATGAAAAGGAGTGACTGGAAAAATCTCTAGCCTTGTCTTTGTTTAGTCAATAAATTAGTTTCCTGATGAGCTATCTAGGCCTTGCCTTAATAGAGAAAATGTCTGAAAATCTCGAGATTCATTTCATCAACAAAAGTATAGAAGTTATGGAAGTCCCCTACTAGAAAGAAGATGACAATTTTTTAAAAAAACTTTTGTTGTTATAAATTTTTTAAATTATCATCTCATTCCAGAGAATGCTTTGATTTAAAAAGAACTCAAGGTCATAGCTCAGGTTTATGTCGAGTTTGTGATCTAAGAATCTGAGACGCACCCCCCACCCCCTGTCAGTGCAGCTGAAATATTTTTATTTCGCTATAGTAATTTTACATACCAGAAAAAAGTACAAATTCCCTTTCTCACTCACTCTATACATTTATAAAGTAGCCTTCACTGAGGTTTAGTGAATTAGATAATTATTATCACTAAGTATTCAATAGCAAAGCAGTTTGTTCAGTGATAATATAATCACAATAATATTATATCTATATTAGGCTTTAACGTGTTTATGCATTTACCGTAGTTTACATACTCTCCAAAAGGACGTTTTACAATGTCTAAAATAATGAAACAAAACAAATTCTAATTGTCTTACGAATGAGTTGCGAGAAAATGCAAGAAGATATAGAGATATTTGAGAAAAAGTATCAATCAAAACCACCTTCTAAGAAAAAAAGGAGGTTTTATATTATTAATCAGCCAGAGTTTCATTGCCGCGAAGGAAGACATTCTGCAGAAGAGTTCTTGTAAAGAGAATTATCAAAGTGACAGGAGAAACTGATATGAAACCAAGCCATTGCAAACCAGGCATAGAAATCAAGATAATTACGTGCCAATGAAAAAATTATCAGCGAAATGAGTTTCATCTTCCCATTCCTTTTCTCATTGACTTTGTATGGGGCGTTTAAATCTCAGTAGCTTGGTTTGAAGGCTGATTGTACGAGAATTTACGGGTGTTTCTAATTTTGCTAAAATGAAAGGTATTAAAATCTTTCAAAACGTGAAAGGACTATGAAATGAATGTCTTTTTTATTGCGAGCGAACCGTCAATCATTTTCCGTTAATTAGATTATCATTTTAAAAAATGGCATAAGACGAATATTACTGAAGTTCTGTAGAGGTTACCCTAAGTTGTTGAATACTATCGAACAAATTGATTGTAATTTGATAAAACTGTAAACCCTGACTTCAGATTTAGATTTTGAGATGTAAGGTATAAGAAGATTTGACATATAAACTGATTCCATTTCTCACACATTTTTAGGACAAAGACTTTGGGGTAACTAGATCTGTACGTTGTTCGGGAAAGTAGGTTCAATTTAAAAACAAAATTTACTGCTGCTTTATTGTCATTAAAATCTGTGAAACTACCCTAAAGATAGAAATTCCTTTCGATTTTGATTTGACTTTTTGAGTGAAAAGATACTTTCTAGATTTCTTTCGTTGGATTTTTTTTTCATTGCCTGCAAGCTTAATCTTGATATCCACGTGTCAACGTTTATCCTTTGACGTGTTTATTTATTGCTGTATGTCTATGACTGTTAGTTGAAACGCATAAAGTTTGTTCAAGGCCTGAGGCACTGATAATAAAATGTTCAGATTTATAGATGTGCAGCACGTAGCCTGATCTAAGCACACTGGTGTCGGTGTCAGGAAGGCAGGTTGGGAAAAACACTGAGTTTTCCTCCATTACATAAACAAACAACGGAAGCGTCTGTAGCTTCTTCAGCTTTTTTCTACATTCCTCGTTTGCTAGGCTAAAAAGCTGAGTGATAAATGTTCTTTCTTTTAAAAAATTCCAAAATTATTTCATCTGTTTATGTTTCTTCCATATAAGATATATGTTAATACCGAAAGAAAAGGTGTGCATATTAATTTTTCTAAAGATAAATATTAAAATTGATGCCTTTGGTTAAAAAAAAAATGTAACTAAGCATAGTATGACATTTTGTATTGTCTCAGCTTTCACTCTTAATTTTCACTGACAAGCAATGTATGCATAATTTCTTTTTTCTCCACGATAACAATAGCATCTTACATCTACTATCACATCGCGCTAGGTTAGAAGATTGATACGCGGTTGTTTACGCGTCTTACGGTTTCCACATTCTTCATTCTTTTTTCAAACGAATTTTCCTTATATAAACTTTTGGTATGTAATATTTTATTTGTTGAAACAAAATGAATTAATTTTCAGAGACAAAATATTAAACTTGACTTTAACACATGAGAATAATAATCAAACTCTCGGATAGTTCTGGAATTGAGTCCAACATTCCATACGGTATCATACACTCTTTTTGAAACATTACTTGTCCCTGCATTATTTTGTACACGCAGCAATGCCGACAATTCCTTCCTGACCTACCTTAATATTCAATATCTTGAATTCAATTTTGCAATTCATAAAAAAAAATACAAACAAAACAAAATATATGATTTGAAAAAAAAAGGGTTTTGCCACAGTGTAGACCTTCAGTCTGTCAGAGTGTTACATCCAAAGCAAGCTATTGCTTGTCAGCAAGGAAGGTTTAAACCATCTCGCCTTTCTTGACTTTCGTCAATTGTCACCTCATCCAGCTTTTATCTCTGTCAATAATGATTGTGTTCAAACTGACAACCCATCTCACTCAACATTCATTACAAAAACTATATTTCTTTTTAAGGAAAGAGTTTACAATGAGCTGTTTACAGAATCAACCGCAATATCCTAAATAAAACCATCGCTGGAGGAAGACCAGAGACCTCAAGGTGTAGATAAAGGGGTGGGTAAAAAGAAAAGGAAACAGAGAATAGAGAGGGAGGATGAGAATTGTGGAAGAAGAGGGAATTCCTAAAGGAGTGGGGTAGAATGAAAGAAAGAAAGAAAAAAAGTTGAGGTCAGGAGCAATAGAAACACATGAACGTTCAACTGTAAGGTAAGAATATCAGTTCTAAATTCCTTCGCAATAGTGATTTTTTTTTAATTTCTGAAACAATATATCCTATACTGTTTTAGATGATATATATTTTTTTCTTGTCTCTGAATCTTTTGTAAGACTAAATGGGAAGCATCGAGAGGAATTATATAGACATTAATTAAGGTTGTGTTTTTCCTATGTGAAGTTTATCTTAATAATTAGTGGCCTTCCATATTCAGTTACATGGTCAAATAGGGATGCTTTTGGTAAGTAGTTTCAGAACATTTATGTAACTTAACACAATATTGAACTTTGTGTTATGATTGAAGAAACGTATGCCTCTTTGTGATAAGGTTATTGATATTGCAGAACAAAACGTGTTTCTTTATGCGAGTCTCAACACGAGCACTTTGTCACGTGCACACGTCTCTATATATTTCTTGGACGTGACCAGTTCTAAGGTGTTAAGATACAACCAAACCTTCTCTAAGGCGGTGTCGATCTATACCAGAAATATATGCGATGATGGTGTTATTGACAAGACCTCTTCAGGGATAAGTTGATTAACCTTTGTTGTGGCGATGACCTATTTTACTCAAATATTTTGGAGATGCAAAGAAATGAGTTTCAGAAACCCTTCAATTTGCCTATCAGTACCGAGTTTGATATGTATACTGATTATTTTTCCAGGATATTTCTGAGCATAGAGATAAAGATCCTTTCAATCAGGGAATATGAAGAAAATCCCATAACGAGGACAAAACGCTGCTGGAAATTGTTACAAGTTTAAGTGGCTTGTACTGAACCTGATAACCCGTTACAGACTGATGGTCCTTGCAAATTTTGGAGGAGATTGCACAAATATTGTAAAGTGTCTGAAAGTATATGAGATAGACACCAGGAGAGGTAGAAAGAGAGAGAGAGAGAGAGAGAGAGAGAGAGAGAGAAAGAGAGAGAGAGAGAGAGAGAGAGAGAGAAAGAGAGACAGAGAGAGAGAGAAAGAGAGACAGAGAGAGAGAAAGAGAGAGGGTCAAA
Source organism: Plakobranchus ocellatus (assembly GCA_019648995.1). Taxonomy (NCBI): domain Eukaryota; kingdom Metazoa; phylum Mollusca; class Gastropoda; family Plakobranchidae; genus Plakobranchus; species Plakobranchus ocellatus. The sequence continues at coordinate 689,394 of BLXT01002422.1, forward strand.
GAAAGAGACATGGAGAAAATAAATAAGAGAGATATAGAGAGAGACATAGCAAAAGCCGAGGAGGACAGAAGCTGGTGGCAAAAGTTTAATAAGGTGAAACAAACAAAGTTTTGCGGTTATTCTGTTTGTTTAGATATTGGCCAAACTGCGTTAGCTTTGATGAAATGTTCAACTCATGCAAGAAGAAAATCAAGCAAAGTAAATCTTTGCACAACAGATTAATTGAAGAATTACAATCCTGTAATAGGATGCTTTTAAAAACATATAAGACAAAATAACAGATAATATTGAGTGAACTCTACACATTTGTTCTTATCCTATCAACAAATGTTTCGATATTGGAAATGGTTCTTGACAATTTGAAACATTGGAAACAAAGTCTCAAGCTAAAAATAAACTCATAATTCATTAAGTCCTGTCATGCGTTGAGTTGACAATACAATTTCATAACCGCTGTAAACATTGTACAGGATACTCAAAATAGGCAGATAAAAAGTTTAAAGTTGTGTGTGTCACTGAAAACTTTTTTTCCGAATATATTAAATAAGGTAATGTATACATTTCTTTGTTGTTACCTTTGTGGATAATCGTAGATCTATACTAGTTTAATAAAATATTTTTGTCAAAGTTTTTCAAGAGTTGTAAGCGTTGTTTTGAACCAGTTCAAAGTACCACAAAGTATAATTTGGGTAAATGAGCTTTTTTAAAAACTTCGTTTGATTTAATTATCTGTATGTTGAAGAAAAGACTATATAAAAATGCTCTCCAAGGCTATACCACAAAAATGTACTTGCTATCCATGGTGGTTAAGGGTTCTCGAGCATATGGTCATATCATAAGATCTAAAAACATGTATAGAGGAGCATCTTGTCCATCATCAAAATACAAGACACAAACAGGATCCAGTGATTATATATAGTCCGTAATCTCTTTGCTCGGTTGCTCTAG
>BLXT01002422.1:699837-704837 GCA_019648995.1 Plakobranchus ocellatus
AAAAAAAAAAACATCGTATCATTAGTGTTGGTGGCGGCTACTTTGGTTTTTATAGAGTTCACAATTTAAACGGAAATTGAAAGATTTGAACGGTCATATTTTGCTTACAGGAATAACCACAAATGTTTTGCTTTTTTTTATCATTTTTTTCAAACATCTTTTTTGTGTACGATTTGGAGGCAAACACAAGTGTTACGACTCCTGAGTAGACGCCAGTGGCCTCAAAATGTCGGTATTATATGTATTAATCTAGGTGTAGAAAACATATTATGAAAATTGTAACACAGCATTTTTCTTCAGTTCACAAACAGCCGTAAAGACAAATTAGATACAACAGAAGAATGAGAGAACAGATATATTCAGATAATAGAAAATAAAGTTAATAAAAGATTATTATTGTTTATCATGATAATATTTTCCTGTCTAATTGATCCGTTCTTTATAATGTGATCAATATCAATCTTTTTTTCTTTTTCTTTTTGTGTCCAAAGTCTAAATTGTAAGCTTAAATCTTGAATACTTTTAAATAATGTCTTAGCATTCACATTTACGCCCAAATCTTTTTCCACTTTTTAATTCGTTAGTATCTGATGTTTGCAATAAATACAAATGTTTGAAGTCAACTGACTGTGGTAATAACTCAAAATTGATAAACATCTCTATCTGTTCCTTGCTTCAACATCTTTCTGTCTCCAAGAAAATACACAAAACAAGACAAGACTTCCAAATTGTTGTTCGCACCTTTTGTCAGAGGCGCCATATGAGGCAAGGTGGTTTAAACTCTAGACATTATAAATCCGAGGGTTTCCCATTGCTAGTTTATCGCACTAGAGAGAGCGTTAACGTGTTTCAACGGGTAATTCTTTTTAGTTTAGAAGCTTTTGTGTGAGACAGGAAATCGCGACACATTTTCATTGATATTCAAATATTGCCCCGGATATTTGTAGAGAGATGATCTGACCCCTCTCTATCCAAGACGCTAGCAGTTGTTTATAGAGCAACCTCAGCTTGCTATAGATTTAGGTAACTAATCAGTAAGCTGGGAAAGTGAGAGAATGTAGGCAAGAAGTAAGAAAAATGGACTCTCCGGAGGTGACCAGAAAATGAAGAATATACTCGTTGTTTGTCTCATCGATAGCAAATGGATAATTTAGAAAACTAGCCCCTACAAATACATAGAGTTTTAAATGTTGTTCCGATTCATTCATCCACAATGTTAGAACTGTTATTCATTTACTACAGAAAGCGACGTTTTAGTATGTTTGTTTGCGTCCTGCTCCTGAACTTTATATCGTCGACTCTGGTCTTTACTGTAGGCTTTTTTTACCCAGTAAAAACCAAAAAAAGTAATAGTTTCTGAAAGACCGATTTATTTTAGGCCTTGCACTATCAGGTATTACTACTCCTTTTCTAGGTCTTTGTGAGTGATATCCCTCACACTTGTGCTTGTTAATCATTTTAGCTATTTAAAGATTTTTAGTTATTTACTTATTTTTATATTGAACTAGGAATATTTTTTTTTTAAGTATCATTGGTCCTTCAAAGATCGAAGACGAACGGAAATAGTGTAGAATTGTTTGTTTTTCTGCATATCAAAATATTAATTCCTCTCAAAGAACATGTAGGAGTTTAAACTTTGCCTGTGAGCTGCTCTCGCCTGAATAGACCAAGTGATAACTTTCAATTGCTGGATGCTGTGCAAGGGGTGTATTTTGTTTTAAGATGTTGAGGAAACATTTGTTCCCATTTTGTGAGCTGATAGGGTTTTTTTCTGTAAAGATAGTTTCTTTGTTACACAACAACACATTTAAGCAAAGAAAAGCTTTATTTCTGCTAACCTAGATCTTTTATCAATAAATTGTTTGATGAAGAAGCTATGCAATTAAGCATTTTTTCCTCGTTTTATTTTCTAATTTTTTTTTTTTAAGGCAACTGACTTGCCTCTCTTGGATCCTGATGATATTGTTTGCAATGTTTTCCTGAGTGGTGATCTTGCTCTTTCATTTTATATTACAGAAAAATGCATTGTTTATATTTGTATATACTACGATATGACAAATTATGCTGACAACGACAAGAGAGAGAGAGAGAGAGAGAGAGAGAGAGAGACAGACAGACAGACAGACAGAGACAGAGACAGAGAGAAAGAGAGAGAGACATCGAGAAAAGTCTTTGGTTTCTGGTTTTTGTGTACAGCCTGTCTACAACAAGGTGATCTCAGGCTTTCAGACCTTCCATCAGGCCAGGAAGCTAGTGGCTGTACTCGAACCTGAGACGGAAGGATCACTGCAGATCTCAGGGCGGCCTCACTAGCCAATGTGCTACCGACTCCTTGATCGAGAAAGGAAGAGAAGAAGAAGAAGAAGAAGAAGAAGAAGAAGAAGAAGAAGAAGAAGAAGAAGAAGAAGAAGAAGAAGAAGAAGAAAATAATAATAAGAAGAAGGGAGATACCTTTTTCTATTGAGGTAGAGGCAGACGATTCACTGCAACGAAAGTGGCGAGAGACAAACGAAAAAAAAAGATGAAATTTGAGGCTTAATATTTAGTCTTCATAACATGGTTCGGTGTGCATAGTTGAGAGTTTAAGAATTACTCCTGAGTATTTATTAATCTATAATTTTTTTTCACTGACTCTTTGTGTTCTCACTTTGAAATCGCAATGCTTGCTTGAATTTCCAGTCACACTGTTTTATCAAATATATTTTAAGCAGGTACAAGCAAATTCTTTTTTTTTCCATATAATTGTACATTGTATGCTTTTTTTTTAAATATAGTTATTACCATGACTTCCCAAGCTCTTTGTGGTGGTTCATTCTTTAGCATGGTCGCCCCACACGTGCAAGAATCTCCTGTTACGGGTTTGAACTGGCTTGGCAAGCACAAGAAAGCGTGAGATCATCGAGATCAACAAGAGTGATGATAAAAACCATCAGCTGTGATGAAAATATTTTGTGCACACCCGTGACTAAACTATACGATACCTGATTGCTGCCGTCTTGCTTCCTCTACATCCACATCTTTTTGTTGTTAAAAAGGACCAAAAAAAAAAAAAAAACCAACAAACAAACAAAAAAACAAATAAAAATCCCACCATTTTCTTAATTTTAATGAAAACAACAATCCTCTCGCAAAAAGGAGAATGACTTGGGATATATGATCATTTTAGACGAATGTTACATATTGTTGGAGTTGGAGATGTGTCATTTAGAACAAAGTTGTATTGATAACTCTCCATCCTGGTGCATTTCAGAAATTGGACTTTTCCAAGCGAAAATAGTAGCCACTCAAGAAACCGAAAAGGAAGGCAATAAATTACCTCAACAGAGAAGCATTTGCAATAAATCAAGCTTTTCAGTGGAAGAAACGGGAGTGAGGAAAAGTTCATAACAGAGCATAAAGTAATTGATTTTTTCGTTCATGATTTTTAACTAACTGTTTAGCTTCAGTCGGTGCGGATAATTTTATTTTACCATTTTTTCCTGCCTTGTTTCTATTTATACGTAAATAATGAATGCGTTGCTTCAGAAACCAATTAATTTGTAATGTATCTGAGCGTTTCAAGATCCACAGTCAAAGATTAAAGATCAATAGTTTGCCTCAATTACCGCGATGCAAGATATGTATAGAAAATAATGCAGAAGGTGAAAGAGAGTTCGAGAAAGAATTAAGACAGAGAGAGAAAGGAGGCATAGAAGCGAGAGAATAGATAGACAAATAAAAAAGGGAGGGGGGGGGGGGGGGGCGGGCTTAGATCTACAGAGGTACAGAGACAAAAATGGAGGATAAAAAATAGAGATAAAAGAGTTAGGGATTGAGGATAAGACTTCGAGATATAAAGACAACGATAAAGAGTAAAAAATGATAAACATATTGAAGAGGCAGACAGGGGACGAGACAGACAAAAAAACGGTCTACAAGTATAGGATAAAAGACAATATAAAATGAAAAATGTCATAAGTACAGTTCATTTGGTTCCATGGATACCTTTTTTTATGCATATATATATATATATATCTCTCTCTCTCACTATATATATATATATATATATATATATATGTATATACTATGTATATATGTATATATATATATATATTTGTGAGTGTGTGAGAGAGAGAGAGAGAGAGAGAGAGACAGGAGGAACAAAAGGAAGACTTCTGTGAGATACAACACTCGTATAATTACACGAAAGATGGAGAGAGGATTTTTCGGGGGAAGGAATAACACCAGATAGAGCCAAGATGTTGAAAAATTTACATTCACCCTAATTTGGAAAAAGTCTATCGTGAATAAAGCTCGCTTTCTCTATCTTTTATTGTATTGCTCTCTTTTTTCTCTCATTCTTTCCTTTCCTTTTCTCTCTTTTCCTTACTTTTGCGCTCGGCATTTCCCCTTTTCTATCTCTCCCTTTATGTTCTCTTTACTTCTCTCTTGCTTTATGATATCTCGTCTCTTTTTTCCCTGTTCTCTCTTTTTGACTATCTTTATCTCTCACTCTTTCTCTTTTTTCTGATGATGTTTTACTATTTTGTAATCAGTCTCTCTCTTTCTCTCTCTATCTCTCTCTTTCTCTCTCCGTCTCCTTTTTTCTGTGTCCATGTTTATCGCTCGCTTTTCTTTTCTCTCTAACACACTCTTTAGCTCTCCCAGTCCCTATCTATGTTCCTGCTATCTGTACATTTCTCAGGCTTTTACCAGAACACCATGGATACCTGGAGTCCATCCATAACACCCGTTATCAGGTTCTGCTAAAAAGGTCCTGTATGTTTTACCCATCCCACCTGGACACTCGCATAATGCCATGGCGTACTGAATGGAATATTTGTATGTTAGTGTTAAGAGCTAAGTAATTTGAAGCCGAACAACTTATTCCGTTCATCTTATTTTGAGGATACTTTGTTGCAAAAATATTGTAATTTTTAAAAATCGCTCCCATCCCAAAAACAAATTTCGATATCTGTCTGGGGCACTAAAATCAGAGTGGAGGAAGAGAGTATGCCGAA
>BLXT01002422.1:707337-716227 GCA_019648995.1 Plakobranchus ocellatus
GTCGTGGCAAAAGTATTAACTGTAATGAGCATCTAATAAGATAACAGTCGTAAGATAATGGCTTCTTTAAAAATAAACAATACATGAAAGGCTTAGCAATAATTATTCAGTCAGATTTTTTAAAGTTTTTGTATTTATCAAAATAGGGTTCCCTCTTCATAAAAAAACATAGCAACAGACTCTCTTTTGTAAAACTTTCAGCATTCCTCATAAAACACAAAATATTTGTCAATCTTATTTAACAAATAGCAAACGGTAAACAACAATATTCTTTGCAAGGATAACTTACAAACTAAACCTGTCCGTATAGATTCTCTCATTTCTGGAGACTTTCCACGAAGAAATAAGATTTAGCCCAGTATTCATTGTTGTTTTGAAGAAAGATTAAAAAACACACACACACCAATGCTGGTATAAGTTGTTTAAATATCTTGGAAGATCTCACCTCTCCTCACACCGTAAGCTTGAAAATTATTGTTTCTAAAATATCAAACAGAGTCGAGAGTTCTTCTCAATGTTGCATAGACTTCATTTTAAGATTGGTCGATTGTTAAGTCTGCACACGATACTGGTCTTTATTTACGTTTTCTCTCAGAAGCTTTGCTTTTAGGTGTTGTAAATCCTAAAACATTTAAAACATAATAGGTAAGTTTATTGCTGTAAGCAAAACACGTATAAGAATGTTGAGAACAGATTTATCTGACAAGCCTGAGTAAATAAGTCCGTTTATTATGTTTTTGAAGTTTCCACGTACTAGATTGCCTTGAGTGAGAAAGCTTTTTTTTTAAATTGTTTTTTTCTTTTTTAAATGCATGCATTTTGCTATTTCATGCAAAGCAAGGTTTTATCGTTCGTTTCAATTCGAGCTATCTCTGCGTGTGGATTGTTCGAAGAATCAATGAAAGCCTTGCCCTGTTTTACAACCCTCCAAAACACTGCGATCCATTGAAGCCGAGTGAGTTCGGCAAAAGCGTGTGTTTGCCTAGGTATGTTATTATATTCAAAACCAAAGGCATACTTAGGATACTGACCTTGACCTTCGAATCTGCAAGGACCGTTAAACACGGCTAAAGTTCAAATCATTTTATTGGCCCCTCCTTAAATCCGCTCTTCATATACAGGCAACAAGCCCTAAGTTCATCAAAGTGGCAAAGGCACTCCATCATGACAAATTAAACTACTTTGTAGCTACAGCGTGCGTGTATTACACAGTATCTCTATGCGGTTTAGTGGAGTGCCTACCAGCTTTAAGCCTCCTCACAATGTTTAGCTGCTATTCAGTTTTGTTTTTGTTTTTTTGTTTTTTTTCTGAAAAAACTACACCTCATCTCTAAAAATACAAATATGCACTGGTCATTGAACAAATTCATTCATACGGTTTTTTAAATGTATGCTATATATTTCCCAACATTTTCACCTCAAAAACGTATTGCTGGACAGTAGTTCAGTTTTTTCCGATAAAAAAAAAAAACAAAACACCCCAGTCTTTCAAAAAATGGGGTTTAAAGTATCTTTTATAGCCCAAATGCAGGAGAGAATTTAAAGTATTGGTATACAGTTTGTTTGTTGTATTATTATCATTATTAATTTTTCCTGAATTCTAGCTGTGAATGGCTTAACGGGTATGTCCTTTTTTTAAGGATTGAATTTCCTGTCCCGAGAATTTTCTTTGCTCATAATAAAAGGAACGTAATTTCAGTTATCCTGCATTGTGAATTAGCTTCCGGTTCTGCTAAAACAGTCCTACAAATAGAAACAGCCCAGAGAGTTGCACCGAGTACCAGAGACGGATATGACAGAATGATGCAATTACCTGCCTACTTGAAAATAACCATAATGTTATCAATGAAGATAATTAACGGTGCATAATATTCTATATCTTTACGATTTCCCGTGTAAAAGGGAAATACAAAGCAAATAATATTTTACTTTTATATGTCACATTCCTCATTTTTACATGGTTGCTGCAATTTTAATTCAGTAAAAAGATTTCGCAGCCCTGTTAAGATAACTATATTAGAACGAAATCTAATATATATATATATATATATATATAAATTATAGCTGCACAGCTTCAGTATATATTTCTTTTGTTCTTAGAAAGCTTGTATCAAACAATGAGAATAACAGCACTACATCATTTCATTCACTTGTTGGTGTGTTTTCTTAGTTTAAATATAGTGTTATATCGAAACGTAAAAGACTGAATGAAAATAAAATTTGCGCACACAGACCAACAGATGCGATTGATTTAAGAATATACTCACCCTCAACTTAGCTCTGAGAAAAATAATATGGAATAATACTGGACATACGCTATTTCCAGATTAGGCCTCAGATCAAAGGCAGAGCTGAATCTAGAACTGGACCGATGACCGGTGCCTTTGAGGCAGTGACGTAGATTAAGACTGTGATTTAGTCCGTTACCAATCACGGTCCAACGTCTATGTCAGCACATACTTTTAGGAAAGCTTGGGAAGTCTCTCAATAAACAATAATGAACATTAAAATGCTATTTTAAACTTTTCTTTTTTGACTTGAGCCTTTTCTACTCTAATTAGGATTCGGTTCTTTGAAACATTATACCGCGTTCACTTATAATGAATTCGTCTTTAAGGTCTACGGAGGTTCTTATTTCTTGCTTTATGTCAATTTCGGGTTCATTTTCAAAGAGTTAAACTAAAAAGTTTGCTATTTTTTGTTCTTTGCTCCTTAAATCACTAGACAGGCAAATCACACTAACAATAGATACAGGTAAATTATAATATTTATTTACGATTGGTTTTTTACCTTAACGACTTTGTTTTCTCTTCGCTCTAAGTTATTCATTAGAAAAAAATCGAAGATCTGTACTGTAAGAGGGAACAGTTTGAGTGCTTTATCAGAGCGGTCTATGAAAGGATGAGGTCATGAAAAGAAGGGTTCATGAAAAGCAAAAGAATACAAACAGATTAAAGACCCTCACATCAAACAACACACGTTGGAGTGAGTGACACTGACAGCAGAAGTACAATTTGCTCAAGGGAAAAAAATGTAAGTTCAAATGCGGCTTTTTTTTTTTTTTTGTTCCTTTCATTTACTGCATGGGTTTTGGTCTTCTTTCATGATTATTACCATTTGCAGCATCCACATTTTTTTCCTTGGTTTTTTACCTCAAGCGCTTCTATGTGATGCAACAATAACAAAAAATGAATAATTAAATTCGTAAAAGCGTTTCTCCTGCAAGCTTGACGCTGCGAACCATATATATATTCTCTCTCTCTCTCTCTCTCTCTCTCTCTCTCTCTCTCTCTCTCTNNNNCTCTCTCTCTCTCTCTCTCAGCCTCTCTCTCTCTCTCTCTCTCTCTCTCTCTCTCTCTCAGTGTGGCTCTTTCTCTCCCTCCCATGTCACTCTTTTTTCCTCTCATTTCGGGGATTCTTTATAATACGCAAAATTGAACCTGTCACTCTCTACATTTATAGCAGTGTTTATCGGTCTACTGGATCACCTCACACATTTCCCTTCTATTTGCAACTGCTAACGACATAAACAAACGCTTTATGGTTCACACATCATTTTTTTAGAGCTTAAGGTTACCTGAAAAAAAAAAACCTCGTCTTCTGAGCCCCAGCTTCGGATTCTCCCCAGAATAAGTGATGCTTCTAGTGTCACTCACCTCAACTTGCCATGTTTATTGTTTCAATCTGAGTTACGTAAACAGGCTGAGATCGATACTTCAATTTTTTTTCCATTAGATTCTGTACTGAACTGAGGAATTTTAAGTGCGGTTTTAAGTCTGGAAGTTACAAAAAATAACAACAACGAAGAAGAAATTAAAGTCAAACATTCATCAACTATCCTTCGCGATATTCTTTTTTTAGAACAAGAACTTCCACCATTATATAATGATATTTCCGGCATGTGGAAGACTTTTCAATGTTATTCAAAACAAATTCATTTTCTTAGTTAATACGTCTGCGAGGCCGTGGGATTTACCCTTTTTTCGTTCATACAATCATGAAATACTCTTGTGCATTTTAGTGAAAAGAGAAAGAGTGACAAGGAGACAGTGAAAGAAAAACCATACAAAACGCAGAAATACAGAATGATAGAGAGAGAGAGAAAGAGAGAGAGAGAGAGAGAGAGAGAGAGAGAGAGAGAAGGAGGAGGAAGAGAGACACACAAATAGAGATACTATATCACAATTGTAGAGTCATTGTCGGCTCGTGCAATGGCAAAGAAGAAAACAAACCCTGAGAAATTAATATATGTGAGATATGATCAGAAATGATTTATTGGATTAAACTGTTTTTCTCTATTGGACGTATCCTTTCTCTTGCTGTTAATAGAAAACCAATCTTCCCACATTGCTAAATGTAATAATATTTTTGTGTGTGTGTGAAGCAGGTTTGAGTGTTACGGCAATAGAAACATAATGGCGACAATGTACCAGGCCGACCAGATTTATTGACCTCATTAGATCGGCCGGCGCTTCACATCATCCAATCTGGCGCTCCAGTCCCTGGCTCACAAAAGCCGGAGGCAGGTTCGTTGACACATTAGCGTGGCTTATTGCAGGCATGACGGCACAGAGATCGCACTGACTCAAAGTAAATTATAGAATAGAAAATAGGTTTGATATCGCTATATATCACTTTTCATTAGTTTTTAATTTTTTTTTCACAGCCTTGCAAAAAAGTGTCTTGATTTTTTTTTCGCTGCTGTTTTTTTTAATAGTTTGCAATAAACAATTATCTCCAAAAGACATGATATGATTTAAAATCAAAATGCTCTTTATTACTTTAAAAACGCGAAGATGAAGGACAAGTTTTTTATAGTTTCTGTAAAACCTAGTTCATAGGATTACTGAGTATGAGTGTCATTAAGGCTCTTGTCTTATGTTTTACCTTACAGTTTAGAAAGAGTCATATTGTATATAACAGTTTTTCATGACTATTTCCTGATTCTCGAGAGTTCGAAGAGTCCATGATATCGTTTCAAGTAAAGGTATCTTGTGTTTATAAACTTTCTTATGATGAAAACACACAAGTCACATACATTATAAATTGGTGCGGAGACATACGATAAAGCATTTGTTCATGCAACTCTTTTACATCTAGAAAATTGTATCAAAAGAAGCAGAACAGAATCAACATATATCTGAGAACAAAAGTACAAACATAATCTGAGCTTTGATCGTTTCACTCAGCAGTGAAAAAAAAATCCTATTTATCAAAGGGCGAAAGACAGTTGAAAACCAGTGGTTTGGACAAAACTAGCACCTCTAAATCAATCATAGTAGGCTATCTGTTTGGAAAATAGAGTCTCCCAGTGCTCTTTTGGTGCTTATTTGTGGGTAATTCATCCGAAATTTGATTAACTGTTGACTGTATTGACTGAGTAAAGTTATCTTGGTCATCCATTCCTTGATTCTTCTCCTCTCAATCTATTGCCCTTTTTTCTAATCTCTCATAAACACTTTGACCTCTCTTTTTATTATGCCCTCCCCAGCACGCTATCTCTCTCTCTCTTCTCTCTCTCTCTCTCTCTCTCTCTCTCTCTCTCTCTCTCTCTGTCTCTCTCTCTCAACTATAGAGAAAACAATCTATTGTCGAAATGTCTCCTTTTTTATTCTACAACTATCAACTCTTATCCAAGAAAATAGACAATTAATACTTAAAAACAAACGTTTTGGGAATTTCTTTTTCCATCTATATATACATATTGATCATCATAACGTTCAACAACAATTTCAAAGAAAAAATAACAACTTATACATAGGCCTTTGAAGTTGGGACTTTCTGCCTGATACTTTAGCACCAGCCCAAAAAAAAAAATCCTTCTTCAAATCACCAATGGAAACTTCAATCAATCAAAGCATCGGCTACTTTCTCCATAATTCCATCGATCTGAATTGTTTTCAAATCACAATCGATTTTCCAATTGATGCTAAATTTGAAATAGTATACCACGTGCCAATTAAATATTAATCAGGATTTTTTTTCAAAGCCATCAATAGAAAATTGGTCCGGCAATATTCAGGTTTAGTAGTAGGAACTCAGAAGAAAAGAAGCGATAACAATCGGATAACTGCTAAAATATGCTCTCGGCACCCGGAATAGAAACCGATAGGATTGGAAAGAATCATAATAATTCATACTTTATGAGACGGCTCAATGACACGCAATTTGTGCTAGTACGGCAATTGATCAAATATATCCTGGGATTTAAAAATGAAAGACACAAGATAAAAATAATTCAATAATCAATTTCAAAATAAGAAGGTTATGATTGAAAATACGAATCACTCGGCAGAGAGCATATTATTTTATTGTTCTTTTTCAATAGATTCCGATTCTTCAGTGAAATCCATATGAATGAAAAAAAAGCAATATTGTGGGGACAACTTTCTGTTGGTATTCTTATCCTTGTTTCAATCAACACTGAAAAAGAGATACTTGAGAAAAGACGTACATTTTATCTTTTTTTATAAGGGTGCAGAAATTAATTTTTAAAAAGTTAACAAACAACGTTTTAAATACCACGTTGTCCATCTTCCCATAATGGATGTGTATTCTTGACAAAGCTAAATTGTGATCTAAGTCTATCACTTTCCTATTCCCTCTATTCAGCATTTCCTCTCACGCTGCTATTTATTTTTACCTCTCACTGTTTCCCTCTGTCTATGGAGACGCGCCACCGGCGCCCTGGCCTGACGGAGGGACCGAAAGCCTGAGATCACCTTGTTGTCGACTGGCTTTATACAAAAAACTGGTCTGTCTGTCTGTCTCTTTGTCTCTGTCTCACTCTATATCTCTCTTTTTCTCTCTCTTCTCTCTATCTCATAATCTTTTTAAAGGCTTTTTATTCCCCCCCCCCCCCCCCCTCTCTTTCTTTCCTTTTCTTCGTCTCCCTCTTACTGTCTTTCGTCTCCTAAAGTCCTCGATACAAGCAAAAAAGATTTATGGCACCCTGGTTTTCTGTGGAGTTTTCAAAACAAACTTCCCTTGCCATGCAGAAATTATTCTCTTTTTCTGTTTTGGGTGGAACATAAAGCAAGAGATCTAAATGGGCTGACGACAGTCAGTTTCTTAATCTCCATTTTGTTCCCAGTTGAGAATGCATGGCTATAAGGCTTTGTGCTCCGCCCCCGGATCCATTTTCTTACAGGTTCAACACCATCTCAAAGTGCATGAGACAGACTGTCTGATCCGAAAAGAGGCATGCTAATGTTCTAAAATCGCTCTTATCCTCTTCATCAATCTAGCTTACAAATTGCAACCCTTCATGCTTGTCAGCTGGCGAAAGTGGAAAGCCAAAGACAACGCTGAGATCTTTCTTTTAAGATTGTATAAATGATATAAAGATAGATGCAACTTAATGGATGGGCCTAAAAGAGTAAGGTGGAGAGTCGAAAAAAAAGAAAAACACATTGGGTTGCATTTTATCTAACGTGGTCATTTGAAACTTTACTCTAACTAAATGTACGGACAACCAGTAGGGGCTGGCGATGGTTTCAAAGGTAATGATTATGTTTACAAATTGGATGACTTTTTATTCCATGCCTAGTTGAAGTTTGTTCGCCAGGAGAGTAAATATTCTGTCATGTAAAATAATAAGTTTCTGTTGATGCAACCGAAATGGATGAATGAATGCGAGGTTTTGGCCATATTTATAAACAACAAGGAAGCAGAAAGATGCAAACAACCAAACTCGAAAAATGCTCGAAAACACAATCCAGATAATTATGATAAAAAAAAATATTTGAGAAAAATGCGACTGGATCGCAGTTAGAAATGCATTGAGATAAACAAGGTAATGTTTCTTTAGAGAGAGATAGAGAGAGATAGAGAGAGAGAGATAGATAGAGAGAGAGAAAGAGAGAGAGAGAGAGAGAGAGAGAGAGAGAGAGAGAAATATAATTGCAAAAAAAAAATATTTCGAAAATAAAAAGCCAAAAGTAAAGCAAAAGTTTATAGGATATTTTGCATAAGAATAAACATACACGAGATGGTGAATCCAATGGCACGTAAGTTGATTAACAGAAAGTGACGGCCATACAAATAGACCTACCCAAACGTTCTTTCTCAAAAAGAAATAAATAAATAATTTAAAATATTGTTTCCAACAGGAATGATGATTTGTAAAGTCTGCAGTCACTCAGCTAAGATGTTTACAATAGATATAATAGGCCTATCTACCATGAACTGCCACGCATGAATATTTTTTTTTTCTTTTTCCCAACATATTTTATGATAGGCTTTACCGCTACAGCTCAAGAACACCGGGTACTCTCGCATTTTACAACTTGATTACCAGTAACAGCAACTCCTCTGTTCTCTTCAAGCTTCACTTTCTTTATTAAAAGCCTTTTTGTGGGTTTTCTGTGGTGATCTAAACAGATAGAGGAGTTTTATAGACCCCAGTGATATTCAGCCTGTGATACTGTGATGGTCAGCAAGATATTATAAAAGACCAAACCTAGCGAGGAGATAATAACCAACTTTCGAAATAATTGTGAATCAGCGTCCTCTGGTTCAAAATGACAAAAACAGAGACATTCAAAGATAATATTCACACAGTTCCCTTTAAAACCTTTATCGAGTTTCTGCCGCTCTTTTCTTTGCTTTGACAACATCTAAATTTTCTCTTTGTTCCTTTCTTAATTTTTTTTTTTTAAATGGACAATAAATTCCCATCGGCAGTCTTTCACTTGAAATGATTTTCATTTTCTCGTTATTTCTAGAAAGTTTTGAGCGCCTGTACTGTCTTTTCACTCTGCAACTTTCTCATCTATTTAGTTTTCTTTTCTTATCACAATACCCTTATGTCTCTTCGTCTTTCTTTTTTTACCTGTGCTTTCCTTTTTCTCTCTCTATCTTCTTCTACACCCTCTCTTCTTTCTCCCGC